>JAVALU010000617.1:0-110000 GCA_030770095.1 Gila robusta
ACTTCTGGCTCAGCCAATGATGTGAGTTTATGGGCGGGGCCACCTGATGAACGACCAATGGCTGATGGGTGCGAGTAATCAGGAAACCTGTTCGAAACAGTTATTATGACACACTTCAGCTTTAACATCAAGCCGAGACAGCGGTAAACGAGACATGATACTGACGACATTCATCACATTAACTGAAGCCGCGTGAGAATAACTAACGAGAAACGTGTTTCAAACTCGACAGCGGCTGGAATGCAGCGAATATCAGCGACCGCAGGCCGATTGCATAGAAAATATCCGTGGAAAAACAGCGTCCATGTGTCATCACATTCTCACGGTCCCTTTCCAAAGACGCTAGAACTGCACCCATTCCGACCGCGTGTCCTGCGTGGACCTGTCGAACACACATCAGAGAGAGTGAGACACCTGCAGACAGACAGATAGACAGACAGACAGATAGACAGACGGACAGTTATATAGATAGATAGATATATAGATAGATATTCAGACAGACAGTTAGATAGATACAGATAGACCGACAGTTAGATAGACAGATAGATAGTCAGACAGACAGATAGATACAGATAGACAGACAGATAGATAGACAGTTACAGGGATTAAAGTGAAAAAAATTCTTCTGACTGAATTCACTGAAATTTTTTTCAGGCCAAGTCATATTCCTTTAACTTTATTTAAATAGTCGAGACCAATAGCGTTTTAAGGGGACATGTTTTAAACCACTTTAATATTGCCAGTTTGCGTATTTTAAAAGCTATTTTAATCTATGAAACAATTTTAATTAGCTTGACAAATAATCAACCATCTACATAACTTTTGGTCTTATAAGACCAAACAATCCTAAACTATATTAATATATAGTTTGTTCCATGGCAAATCGTTTTGGCTGAGGGCAAAGTGAAGTTTCATAACTTTATATATTTAGGCTATTTAACTTTAACTTTGTAGCCTATTAGAGAGCTGACTTATGTTTGACTGAATTGTTTGATTTATTTCTCATTGTATAGCTTCTTATAGCCTACCTATTAGGCTACTTATACTTTTATACTGGATATTATTGATCATTAAAACTGACATTTAACAAAAAGAGACAGGGTTGTGTAATGTTATATATTCTAAAATATATAAAATATTCTTTATATATATTTTACTATGCATTCTCTTTACTGTATGTGTACATGCATAATAAAATAAAACGATACAACCCTGTCTCTGTTTGTTAAATGTCAGTTTTAATGATTAATAATGTTTCATATTTTTGAAATGTAAACAAAAATAAGCAGGGTTGTGTTTTATATTTCGTGTTGTTATAAATATACGCAGTGAAGATAATCAATGTGCGTTGCCTGAACCACATTTGAGTGGCCATTAACATGTTTGTTTATGACAATATGTTCATTTACATTTACATTTTTACATTTATTCATTTAGCTGACGCTTTTATCCAAAGCGACTTACAATTGCTATGTATGTCAGAGGTCGCACGCCTCTGGAGCAACTAGGGGTTAAGTGTCTTGCTCAGGGACACATTGGTGTCTCACAGTGGATTCGAACCCGGGTCTCTCACACCAAAGGCATGTGTCTTATCCACTGCGCCATCACCACCCCACCCATTTATAAATGAAAATAGGTGCTTTATATATATTTCGTTTTATTGTTGCCTAAAATATACATAAAGAGATCACCGGAGTAGCCAGAGCGAGCTGAGTGACGCGATCAAGAACGCGCTGTTCCATTTGCAGAATAACCGGACTCGCGTCCTCGGGAGTTGTTCTCCTGAGTCGAACTTGGCAAGTCCGAAGTTTGCGTACTTGGTATTGAGAAACGGCCAAAATTGACCCGCGTTCTGTTTTCTATCATGTGCCGTGCACGTTTGCGATGATGTAATACGCTTATTTCACGCAGCCGTTATTTTGAAATCGAAAGCGAGGCTCCGGTCGGAAGAACCCCGGAAGTAAAGATACACAACAATGCCTTGGACTACCAACCTTAAGCTGCTGCCGCGATTTACACTATAGGATGTTAATATCCAATATAGGATATGTATATAGTTTGTTCCTGCTTCTTTTTTTACTTTCTGAAAAAAAAAATATATATTTATAAATGAATTTCACTGTATATAGTCTTAAGTATGAAAGAAATGTATGTACATTTTTAGAATAACTAATTTCTACATTAAACACAACAATACGCCTTCGCATTCGCGACTCTCCTATAAAGGCGACACTTCCGGTTTTCTTCAAACCGGAGCCTCGCTTTCGATTTCAAAATAACGGCTGCGTGAAATAAGCGTATATGCACGCAAACGCACCAGGGTTGGATATAGAATCAAGTTGAGTGTGAAACCAGACCAACGCTGCGGGGGGCGCCGGGAACAAACGCGCTCGGATTCGGACCGCAGCAAACCAGCTGTAGCCTGACATGCACTTATCCAAAAAGATTAATTGAGTGAACACGGAGCAGTTTTTCCGTGAGCGGGAATTGAAAACCCGGACTGGACCTAAAGCGAAGTGATTACAGAATGCTTAGAATGGAGAGAGGAACGTGCTTTCGCTCCAATCCAGGCTTTATCACATCCCCCTCAGCAGGGTGAATACACCTCGTCTTTCCTTAATTTAAGACCTATTCAAACTAAAATTAAGACATTTATCATACTATTTGAGAAATGAAAGCCTATTTACGGCCTTAAAATTATGAAAAGTGAATTTAGGACATTAAGGAACATAAGGACAGACGGGAACCCTGCAATTGACGGAAATCCGTCATAGACTCGCTGCAATTAACGGAAATCCGTCGTAGCGACGGAGAACTTTAATCCCTGCAGTTAGATGGATAGAGAGATAGATAGACAGACAGTTAGATAGATAGATAAAGAGATAGATAGTCAGACAGACAGACAGACAGACAATTAGATAGATAGATAGATAGACAGTTAGATGGATAGAGAGACAGTTAGATAGACAGATAGATAGATAGATGGATAGATAAATAAATAGATAGTCAGACAGTTAGATAGACAGATAGACAGTTAGATTGACAGAGACAGTCAGACAGACAGTTAGAGAGATAGATAGTTAGATGGATAGAGATAGATAGACAGACAGACAGATAGATAGATAGTCAGACAGACAGTTAGATAGTCAGACAGACAGATAGATAGACAGACACACTGACCCAGGTCCTGCCGCAGTGAAATCCCCCACAGGTCCTGAGAGGGCGGGGCCATGGCAGGGGCGGAGTCTCCAATGTCCAACAGTGTCGCTAAAAGGGGAGGAGCCTCATATTAGCCAAACCCACCGAGGACTGATATAAATACACCGGTTCTGAGTGTCTCACCTGTGCTGGGAGGAGCGACAGGTATCGTCTGCTGAACAGCGAGTGGAGGAACGAGAGCGCTGGCCTTCACACCGGGAGGAGGAGGAAGCAAACCACCCACCGCTCGAGACTTAACCGGCCCACTCGGCTCTTTCTTCTTTATGTTCTGAGAGAGAGAGAGACAGAAGTCAACAACTGTCTGTCTGTCTATCCGCCTGTCTGTCAGGGTTTCCGTTGTCCGGTAATTACCGGACATTGGCTGGTAAAAAAATGAAATGTCCGACAAAATTAAATCTCTCCGGTCAAATTCCCCGATTAAAATTGCCTAATAATGCCGCCCCCCAACACAATCTGAATTTGAGAATAAGCCTAAAATGTATAAAAAGCAAAAATACACCGATCTTTTGCTATGTTATAAAGGAACAGACCGTTTGAAAGTTATTAAACAACATCGCATGCTGCATTTCAAATAAAGCGCACGCCTAAAACGGCTGTAATATAGACCTAAACAACGAACGATTGAGTGAGACGTTTCAAATACAGGTCATTCTCAAAAAATTAGCATATTGTGATAAAGTTCATTATTTTCCATAATGTAATGATAAAAATTAAACTTTCATATATTTTAGATTCATTGCACACCAACTGAAATATTTCAGGTCTTTTATTGTTTTAATACTGATGATTTTGGCATACAGCTCATGAAGACCCAAAATTCCTATCTCAAAAAATTAGCATATTTCATCCGACCAATAAAAGAAGTGTTTTTAATACAAAAAAAGTCAACCTTCAAATAATTATGTTCAGTTATGCACTCAATACTTGGTCGGGAATCCTTTTGCAGAAATGACTGCTTCAATGCGGCGTGGCATGGAGGCAATCAGCCTGTGGCACTGCTGAGGTGTTATGGAGGCCCAGGATGCTTCGATAGCGGCCTTAAGCTCATCCAGAGTGTTGGGTCTTGCGTCTCTCAACTTTCTCTTCACAATATCCCACAGATTCTCTATGGGGTTCAGGTCAGGAGAGTTGGCAGGCCAATTGAGCACAGTAATACCATGGTCAGTAAACCATTTACCAGTGGTTTTGGCACTGTGAGCAGGTGCCAGGTCGTGCTGAAAAATGAAATCAGATGGAAGCATGAAGTGCTCCAAAATCTCCTGATAGCTAGCTGCATTGACCCTGCCCTTGATAAAACACAGTGGACCAACACCAGCAGCTGACATGGCACCCCAGACCATCACTGACTGTGGGTACTTGACACTGGACTTCAGGTATTTTGGCATTTCCTTCTCCCCAGTCTTCCTCCAGACTCTGGCACCTTTATTTCTGAATGACATGCAAAATTTGCTTTCATCCGAAAAAAGTACTTTGGACCACTGAGCAACAGTCCAGTGCTGCTTCTCTGTAACCCAGGTCAGGCTCTTCTGCCGCTGTTTCTGGTTCAAAAGTGGCTTGACCTGGGGAATGCGGCACCTGTAGCCCATTTCCTGCACACGCCTGTGCACGGTGGCTCTGGATGTTTCTACTCCAGACTCAGTCCACTGCTTCCGCAGGTCCCCCAAGGTCTGGAATCGGTCCTTCTCCACAATCTTCCTCAGGGTCCGGTCACCTCTTCTCGTTGTGCAGCGTTTTTTGCCACACTTTTTCCTTCCCACAGACTTCCCACTGAGGTGCCTTGATACAGCACTCTGGGAACAGCCTATTTGTTCAGAAATTTCTTTCTGTGTCTTACCCTCTTGCTTGAGGGTGTCAATGATGGCCTTCTGGACAGCAGTCAGGTCGGCAGTCTTACCCATGATTGCGGTTTTGAGTAATGAAACAGGCTGGGAGTTTTTAAAAGCCTCAGGAATCTTTTGCAGGTGTTTAGAGTTAATTAGTTGATTCAGATGATTAGGTTAATAGCTCGTTTAGAGAACCTTTTCATGATATGCTAATTTTTTGAGATAGGAATTTTGGGTTTTCATGAGCTGTATGCCAAAATCATCAGTATTAAAACAATAAAAGACCTGAAATTTTTCAGTTGGTGTGCAATGAATCTAAAATATATAAAAGTTTAATTTTTATCATTACATTATGGAAAATAATTAACTTTATCACAATATGCTAATTTTTTGAGAAGGACCTGTATGGCCAGGCCCAGGCAGACTAGCCTTAAAAGCTTTTTTCAGAGGCCAGACGCGACGGACGATGGTGAATCAGGAACGCCTGAAGCCTCGGATGTCCAGAGCCAGAGCTCCACCACCACCGGACGCTCATGTTTTTTTCCGTCTATTTGAAAGTTAGGCTAGTGGCGGCTCGTCAATAGAGGGCGCTGGGGCGCCGCCGTCCCTGGTCGCTGCGTCCCTGGCGAATCAGAATTTGATACATGTTATTTTATCCAATCTGATTGGTTCTCGTCACCTGTCATTCAACTTTATGCTCTTTGGCCACTACTGCGAGTGCGCAGGCGACTTCGACAAAACCTTGCTAGGCTGATCACTTTCGTAGAGATAATGGCAGCAGTTAAAACAAATTTAACCCGTCATTGATTTACAAAAAAAACCTTTCACAAGGCAGTCGCTGAAGAAAAAAAAAAAAAAAAAAAAGGATAAAGGATCTCGGACCGGACCAACCCGATTTACAAATCCGGCAGCAGCCAGTGCCAGAGGACGAGCTTCACACGCGCTTGTCATAAGAAACGTGTCGGCACTGAAGTTTTGTGGACAATAACGGGGGTAAGAGACCTCAAACAGCTATCTGAAATTTATTTTCACCCCGCCCCCCAAAAATAATTATCACCAGCCGCCACTGCTGTTGCATTCTATACGACCTGATTATGACATTTTTTAAGTTACATAGCCTGCCTCCAGTTTTCCTCAACTTGACTAATTAAGAGGCGATATTTGACCGGCATATCATCAAAATGTCCTTAAAACGAAACCTCTGCCGGTCACTTTGACCGGCACCATTTTTTTCTAGTGGAAACTCTGCCCGTCTGTCTGCCCGTCTGTCTGTCCGTCTGTCTATCTATCCGTCAGTCTGTCTGTCCGTCTGTCTATCCATCTGTCTGTCTATTTATCCGTCTTTCTATCTGTCCGTCTGTCTGTCTATTTATCCGTCTGTTTATCTGTCCGTCCGTCTGTCTATCCTTCAGTCTGTCTGTCTGTCTGTTTATCTATCCATCTGTCTGTCTGTCTATCTATCTATCCGTCTGTCTATCCGTATGTCTATCTATCCATCCGTCTGTCTCTGTCTGTCTGTCTATCCGTCCGTCCGTCTGTCTATCCATCCGTCTGTCTATCCGTCCGTCCATCTATCCGTCTCTGTCTGTCTTTCCGTCTCTGTCTGTCTTTCCGTCCGTCTGTCTGTCGGTCCATCCATCTATCCGTCCGTCTGTCTATCCGTCAGTCTGTCTGTCTATCCGTATGTCTGTCTGTCTATCCGTCAGTCTGTCTGTCTGTCTATCCGTCTGTCTGTCTGTCTATCTGTATGTCTGTCTATCTGTCTGTCTGTCTGTCTGTCTGTCTGTCTGTCTGTCTATCCGTATGTCTATCTATCCATCTGTCTGTCTGTCTGTCTGTCTGTCTGTCTGTCTGTCTGTCTGTCTATCTATCCGTCAGTCTGTCTGTCTGTCTATCCGTATGTCTGTCTATCCGTATGTCTGTCTATCCGTATGTCTATCTATCCATCTGTCTGTCTCTGTCTGTCTGTCTGTCTGTCTGTCTGTCTATCTATCCGTCAGTCTGTCTGTCTATCCGTATGTCTGTCTATCCGTATGTCTGTCTATCCGTATGTCTATCTATCCATCTGTCTGTCTCTGTCTGTCTGTCTATCTATCCCTCCGTCTGTCTATCCGTCCGTCTATCAGTCTATCTGTCTATCCGTCGGTCTGTCTGTCTGTCTATCCGTCCGTCTGTCGGTCCATCCATCTATCCGTCCGTCTGTCTATCTGTCTATCCGTCAGTCTGTCTGTCTGTCTGTCTATCTGTATGTCTGTCTATCTATCCGTCTGTCTGTCTATCCGTATGTCTATCTATCCGTCTGTCTGTCTATCCGTATGTCTGTCTATCTGTCTGTCTATCTATCCGTCTGTCTGTCTATCCGTCTGTCTGTCTATCCGTCTGTCTGTCAAGTCAAGTCAAATATATTTATATAGCGCTTTTCACAATACAGATTGTATCAAAGCTGCTTCACCGTATCAAAACAACTTAATGTTTGTTTATTACTGGAAAAAAAGACATCCAAGTTTGGTAGAGCTGATCAATGGTATGATTGGTTAATTAATTTGAATATCCCCAACTGATCAAGCCAAAGGCAACAGTGGCAAGGAACCGAAAAACTCCATCCAGTGACCTAATGGTGTCCTAACACCCCATCAGATGACCCAATGGAGAAAAAAAAACCTTGGGAGAACCCAGGCTCAGTCGGGGGGCCAGTTCTCCTCTGGCGTTTATGAACTAGAGGCCGAATTTACAGTAACTGTAAGATAAAAAATTTATATGAATGCCTGGCTAAATAGATGCGTCTTCAGTCTAGTTTTAAACTGGGAGAGCCAGTCTGAGCTACGAACAATATCAGGAAGGCTATTCCAGAGCTTCGGAGCTAAATGTGAAAATGCTCTGCCTCCTTTGGTGGATCTGGATATCCTAGGAATGACCAGAAGCCTTGAATTTAGTGATCTTAAAGAGCGCGGTGGATTGTAAGGCGATAGAAGATCCGTTAAATAGACTGGAGCTAAACCATTTAGAGCTTTATAAGTCAAAAGCAATACCTTGTATTTAATACGGAACTTTATAGGTAACCAATGAAGTGATGATAAAATCGGTGTTATATGATCATATTTTCTTGATCTAGTAAGAACTCTAGCGGCTGCATTTTGCACTAACTGTAGCTTGTTTATTGAAGATGCAGGACAACCAGCTAATAAAGCATTACAGTAATCTAGTCTCGAGGTCATGAATGCATGAACTAACTTTTCTGCATCAGAGACTGATAGCATATTACGTAGCTTAGCAATGTTTCTAAGGTGGAAAAAGGCTGTTTTTGTAACATGAAATATGCTTTTCAAAAGACAGGTTGCAGTCTAGTGTAACACCCAGGTCTTTTACTGTAGCGGATAAAGTAACAGGGCATCCTACTATGTTAAAGTCGTGCTTTGAAAGGTTTTGTGGACGGTTTTTAGAACCGATAAGTATTACCTCTGTCTTGACTGGATTTAATAAAAGAAAATTACGCGTCATCCAATCTTTTATATCTTTAACACAATCTGTCAATTTGGATAATTTAGCGTATTCATCTGGCCGTGATGAAATATATATTTGAGTGTCATCAGCATAACAATGGAAACTAATTCCATGTTTCCTTAGAATATTACCAAGTGGCAGCATATATATTGAGAATAATAAAGGGCCTAACACAGATCCCTGCGGCACTCCATAGTTTGCCGAAGTTATGATCGATTTTTCTCCATTTAAGTAGACGAAATGGTAGCGGTCAGATAAGTATGACCTGAACCAGCTTAATGCTTGTCCTTGAACACCAGTGTAATTTTGTAGTCGATCTAAGAGTATTGTGTGATCTATAGTATCGAACGCAGCACTAAGATCAAGTAAAACTAGTACTGAGATACAGCCTTGGTCCGAAGCTAAAAGTAAATCATTTGTGATTCTAACAAGCGGAGTTTCAGTGCTATGATGTGGCCTGAATCCAGACTGAAACTTTTCATAGATGTTGTTTTCTTGCAAGAAAGAGCCGAGTTGAGCGGACACAACTTTTTCTAATATTTTTGACATAAATGGAAGATTCGAAATGGGTCTGTAATTTGCTAGGTTATTTGGATCTAATTGTGGTTTCTTAATAAGAGGTTTTATAACTGCCAGCTTGAACGTTCTTGGAACATGACCTAAAGATAAAGATGAGTTAATAATATTGAGAAGAGGCTCTTCCACTATAGGTAACACTTCTTTCAGTAGTTCAGTTGGTATAGGATCTAATAAACATGTTGTTGTTTTAGATGAAGTGATAAGTTTATTTAACTCTTTTTGTTCTATGTTTGTAAAGCATTGTAATTGTTCTTGCGGGGTGATAATTGCGGCTGAATTATAAGGCGCGAGCAAAGATCGAACGTTTACGATTTTGATTCTGATGCTTTCAATTTTCTCGGTGAAGAAGTTCATGGAATCATTACTACTAAACTGTAACGGAATATTTTGCTCTGGTGATGTCTGTTTATTTGTTAGTCTAGCCAAAGGTTAAATAAAAACCTTGGATTATTTCGGTTGTTTTCTATTAATTTGCTGAGGTGCTCAGCCCTGGCCGTTTTAAGGGCCTTTTTATAACGTGACATACTGTCTTTCCACGCGATTCTAAAGACCTCTAAATTAGTTTTTTTCCATTTTCGCTCTAAATTACGGGTTTCTCTCTTTAAAACATACGTAGTATTATTGTACCATGGTGCTATACTTTTTTCTCTGACCTTTTTTAATCTAATGGGTGCAACAATATCCAATGTTCTAGAGAGAATGGTGCTCATAGTGCTAGTTAGTTCGTCTAGTTCATCTGTTTGTTTGGGTTCAGGCAGCAGCTGAGACAGATCAGATAAGCTATTGGAGAAATGATCTATGGTAGATGGACGAATTGTTCTACCTGGTCGATAACGTGGCGCAGCATGACATATTACAGCAGTGCGTAATATGCAAGTTACCAAGTAGTGGTCAGTGACATCATCACTTTGTGGAATGATATCTATATCGGTTGGATTGGTTCCATATGATATAATTAAATCGAGTGTATGATTAAGACGATGAGTTGGTCCGGTGACGTTTTGCTTGACCCCGAAGGAGTTTAATAAATCTGTAAACGCAGCCCCTAACGCATCATTTAAATTATCTACGTGTATGTTAAAATCTCCAACAATTAATGCTTTATCGACGTTGACCAAAAGATCTGATAGAAAGTCAGCAAACTCTTTTAGGAAATTGGCGTAAGGCCCTGGAGGTCTATATACGGTAGCCAATGCTAGAGATAATAGGGATTTTTTTCTTACATCTAAGAGCGTAACATTTAGCACAAGCACTTCAAACGAATTAAACCTATGACGAGTTTTCTGAGTAACATTAAGGATATCTCTGTAGATTGTTGCAACACCGCCGCCACGACCGATCAGACGGGGCTCATGCTTATAACAGTATCCTGGCGGAGTAGACTCATTTAGACCGAAATAATCATTTGGTTTAAGCCAGGTTTCAGTAAGGCACAGAACATCGAAATTATTATCTGTGACCATTTCATTTACAATAACCGCCTTAGGTGTGAGCGATCTAATGTTTAGAAGACCTAGCTTTAGAAATTGTTTTTGTTCACTAATAACGAGATTTTTTGTTTTAATAACAATTAGATTTTTTCTAGATCCCGCAGTAGATTTATTATTTGATCTTAGTAAACGAGGAATAGACACAGTTTCTATGCAATGTTCTACACTAGTATTAATATCAATTAAATTGGTGCAGTAGAGACTGTGATTTGGATTTTTGGTTACTAGTCAAATGGTATTTAACATCTTGGAGATGTTATCCGACAGAAGATCTGCCCCGATTCTAATTGGGTGTAAGCCATCAGCGCGGAAGAGCCTTGGTCGAGCACCAGGAAAGCAGTGACTGTGCACCTTACTTTTACCTAACGTAGCGTGGACGTGTCGGACGGTGGAATCGCCGATGATCACAGCATCGCGTTCCGTTTCACGAAGAGGGGAGAAGCGGTTCTGAGTGGAGATCTCGAAAACCGGGAGGGGCGAAAAAATTCTTGTCCTGGCACGCAGCTTCCGCGGAACCACCCAGGCTTCGTGTCTATCTATCCGTCTGTCTGTCTATCCGTATGTCTATCTATCCGTCTGTCTGTCTATCCGTATGTCTGTCTATCTGTCCGTCTGTCTGTCTATCTATCCGTCTTTCTATCTGTCCGTCCGTCTGTCTGTCTATCTGTTCGTCCGTCTGTCTGTCTATCTGTCCGTCCGTCCGTCTATCTGTAAGTCTGTCTATCTATCCGTCTTTCTATCTGTCTGTCTATCATTTTATCTATCTTATTTATCTAATGGATAGATATATACATTTTTTTGCCCCATTTCTTGAATTTTGGTGGCATTTTTGGTGTGTGATGGAGGGGGCGGGGCTTCTGTTGCGAGTCTGGATCAGATTACGCTACGATCGACGGCTTCGCTCACCCCGATGTTGATCTTGATGGTCTGACCCTCTTTGAAGCCCAAGTCCAGCTTCGGCACCGAATCCTGCGTAGCTTCCTGACGGGCAAACTCACTTTCCTGTTTCACCCACCTGTGAGAGAGACGGCTCGTGACTGACATCAGAGACGGCTCGTGACTGACATCAGAGACGGCTCGTGACATCAGAGACGGCTCGTGACACCAGAGACGGCTCGTGACTGACATCAGAGACGGCTCGTGACTGACATCAGAGACGGCTCGTGACTGACATCAGAGACGGCTCGTGACTGACATCAGAGACGGCTCGTGACTGACACCAGAGACGGCTCGTGACTGACACCAGAGACGGCTCGTGACTGACACCAGAGACGGCTCGTGACACCAGAGACGGCTCGTGACACCAGAGACGGCTCGTGACACCAGAGACGGCTCGTGACACCAGAGACGGCTCGTGACACCAGAGACGGCTCGTGACTGACATCAGAGACGGCTCGTGACACCAGAGACGGCTCGTGACTGACATCAGAGACGGCTCGTGACTGACATCAGAGACGGCTCGTGACTGACATCAGAGACGGCTCGTGACTGACATCAGAGACGGCTCGTGACTGACATCAGAGACGGCTCGTGACTGACATCAGAGACGGCTCGTGACTGACATCAGAGACGGCTCGTGACACCAGAGACGGCTCGTGACTGACATCAGAGACGGCTCGTGACACCAGAGACGGCTCGTGACACCAGAGACGGCTCGTGACACCAGAGACGGCTCGTGACACCAGAGACGGCTCGTGACTGACATCAGAGACGGCTCGTGACACCAGAGACGGCTCGTGACTGACATCAGAGACGGCTCGTGACTGACATCAGAGACGGCTCGTGACTGACATCAGAGACGGCTCGTGACTGACATCAGAGACGGCTCGTGACTGACATCAGAGACGGCTCGTGACTGACATCAGAGACGGCTCGTGACTGACATCAGAGACGGCTCGTGACTGACACCAGAGACGGCTCGTGACACCAGAGACGGCTCGTGACACCAGAGACGGCTCGTGACACCAGAGACGGCTCGTGACACCAGAGACGGCTCGTGACACCAGAGACGGCTCGTGACTGACACCAGAGACGGCTCGTGACACCAGAGACGGCTCGTGACACCAGAGACGGCTCGTGACACCAGAGACGGCTCGTGACTGACACCAGAGACGGCTCGTGACTGACACCAGAGACGGCTCGTGACACCAGAGACGGCTCGTGACACCAGAGACGGCTCGTGACACCAGAGACGGCTCGTGACACCAGAGACGGCTCGTGACACCAGAGACGGCTCGTGACACCAGAGACGGCTCGTGACACCAGAGACGGCTCGTGACTGACATCAGAGACGGCTCGTGACTGACATCAGAGACGGCTCGTGACTGACATCAGAGACGGCTCGTGACTGACACCAGAGACGGCTCGTGACACCAGAGACGGCTCGTGACACCAGAGACGGCTCGTGACACCAGAGACGGCTCGTGACACCAGAGACGGCTCGTGACACCAGAGACGGCTCGTGACTGACACCAGAGACGGCTCGTGACACCAGAGACGGCTCGTGACTGACACCAGAGACGGCTCGTGACACCAGAGACGGCTCGTGACACCAGAGACGGCTCGTGACACCAGAGACGGCTCGTGACACCAGAGACGGCTCGTGACACCAGAGACGGCTCGTGACACCAGAGACGGCTCGTGACTGACATCAGAGACGGCTCGTGACTGACATCAGAGACGGCTCGTGACTGACATCAGAGACGGCTCGTGACTGACATCAGAGACGGCTCGTGACTGACATCAGAGACGGCTCGTGACTGACATCAGAGACGGCTCGTGACTGACATCAGAGACGGCTCGTGACTGACATCAGAGACGGCTCGTGACTGACATCAGAGACGGCTCGTGACTGACATCAGAGACGGCTCGTGACTGACATCAGAGACGGCTCGTGACTGACATCAGAGACGGCTCGTGACTGACATCAGAGACGGCTCGTGACTGACATCAGAGACGGCTCGTGACTGACATCAGAGACGGCTCGTGACTGACATCAGAGACGGCTCGTGACTGACATCAGAGACGGCTCGTGACTGACATCAGAGACGGCTCGTGACTGACATCAGAGACGGCTCGTGACTGACATCAGAGACGGCTCGTGACTGACATCAGAGACGGCTCGTGACTGACATCAGAGACGGCTCGTGACACCAGAGACGGCTCGTGACTGACATCAGAGACGGCTCGTGACTGACATCAGAGACGGCTCGTGACTGACATCAGAGACGGCTCGTGACACCAGAGACGGGTCGTGACACCAGAGACGGCTCGTGACACCAGAGACGGCTCGTGACACCAGAGACGGCTCGTGACACCAGAGACGGCTCGTGACACCAGAGACGGCTCGTGACACCAGAGACGGGTCGTGACACCAGAGACGGCTCGTGACACCAGAGACGGCTCGTGACACCAGAGACGGCTCGTGACACCAGAGACGGCTCGTGACACCAGAGACGGCTCGTGACACCAGAGACGGCTCGTGACATCAGAGACGGCTCGTGACTGACATCAGAGACGGCTCGTGACTGACATCAGAGACGGCTCGTGACTGACATCAGAGACGGCTCGTGACTGACACCAGAGACGGCTCGTGACACCAGAGACGGCTCGTGACACCAGAGACGGCTCGTGACACCAGAGACGGCTCGTGACACCAGAGACGGCTCGTGACACCAGAGACGGCTCGTGACTGACACCAGAGACGGCTCGTGACACCAGAGACGGCTCGTGACTGACACCAGAGACGGCTCGTGACACCAGAGACGGCTCGTGACACCAGAGACGGCTCGTGACACCAGAGACGGCTCGTGACACCAGAGACGGCTCGTGACACCAGAGACGGCTCGTGACACCAGAGACGGCTCGTGACTGACATCAGAGACGGCTCGTGACTGACATCAGAGACGGCTCGTGACTGACATCAGAGACGGCTCGTGACTGACATCAGAGACGGCTCGTGACTGACATCAGAGACGGCTCGTGACTGACATCAGAGACGGCTCGTGACTGACATCAGAGACGGCTCGTGACTGACATCAGAGACGGCTCGTGACTGACATCAGAGACGGCTCGTGACTGACATCAGAGACGGCTCGTGACTGACATCAGAGACGGCTCGTGACTGACATCAGAGACGGCTCGTGACTGACATCAGAGACGGCTCGTGACTGACATCAGAGACGGCTCGTGACTGACATCAGAGACGGCTCGTGACTGACATCAGAGACGGCTCGTGACTGACATCAGAGACGGCTCGTGACTGACATCAGAGACGGCTCGTGACTGACATCAGAGACGGCTCGTGACTGACATCAGAGACGGCTCGTGACACCAGAGACGGCTCGTGACTGACATCAGAGACGGCTCGTGACTGACATCAGAGACGGCTCGTGACTGACATCAGAGACGGCTCGTGACACCAGAGACGGGTCGTGACACCAGAGACGGCTCGTGACACCAGAGACGGCTCGTGACACCAGAGACGGCTCGTGACACCAGAGACGGCTCGTGACACCAGAGACGGCTCGTGACACCAGAGACGGGTCGTGACACCAGAGACGGCTCGTGACACCAGAGACGGCTCGTGACACCAGAGACGGCTCGTGACACCAGAGACGGCTCGTGACACCAGAGACGGCTCGTGACACCAGAGACGGCTCGTGACATCAGAGACGGCTCGTGACACCAGAGACGGCTCGTGACACCAGAGACGGCTCGTGACACCAGAGACGGCTCGTGACACCAGAGACGGGTCGTGACATCAGAGACGGCTCGTGACACCAGAGACGGCTCGTGACACCAGAGACGGCTCGTGACACCAGAGACGGCTCGTGACACCAGAGACGGCTCGTGACACCAGAGACGGCTCGTGACACCAGAGACGGCTCGTGACACCAGAGACGGCTCGTGACACCAGAGACGGCTCGTGACACCAGAGACGGGTCGTGACATCAGAGACGGCTCGTGACTGACATCAGAGACGGCTCGTGACACCAGAGACGGCTCGTGACACCAGAGACGGGTCGTGACATCAGAGACGGCTCGTGACACCAGAGACGGCTCGTGACACCAGAGACGGCTCGTGACACCAGAAACGGCTCGTGACACCAGAGACGGCTCGTGACACCAGAGACGGCTCGTGACACCAGAGACGGCTCGTGACACCAGAGACGGCTCGTGACATCAGAGACGGCTCGTGACTGACATCAGAGACGGCTCGTGACATCAGAGACGGCTCGTGACTGACATCAGAGACGGCTCGTGACTGACATCAGAGACGGCTCGTGACTGACATCAGAGACGGCTCGTGACTGACATCAGAGACGGCTCGTGACTGACATCAGAGACGGCTCGTGACTGACATCAGAGACGGCTCGTGACTGACATCAGAGACGGCTCGTGACTGACATCAGAGACGGCTCGTGACTGACATCAGAGACGGCTCGTGACTGACATCAGAGACGGCTCGTGACTGACATCAGAGACGGCTCGTGACTGACATCAGAGACGGCTCGTGACTGACATCAGACGGCTCGTGACTGACATCAGAGACGGCTCGTGACTGACATCAGAGACGGCTCGTGACACCAGAGACGGGTCGTGACACCAGAGACGGCTCGTGACACCAGAGACGGCTCGTGACATCAGAGACGGGTCATGACATCAGAGGTCAAAGGTCAGACTGAACGACTCACTTGAAATGATCCTGAAGCGCCACATTGAAATCGAAGGAATCCCCGCGGTCGGCGAAACCGAGGCCGATGAATGCGTGACGCCCTGAGAGTCACAAATCACATTCGTTTATCATCACATGGAGAATGTACATTATATATACATGTAAGTTTCTCACACACACCGTTTCCATCCTCGATCCTGACGACGAAGTATCGGCTGGAGTCGGTGACGGCTTCGACTGCACTGCCCGGATACTGATCCACCGGAGCCTGAGCGAACAGCTCACCTGATCGCGACACACACGTGTGTGAGTGTGTCTGTGTGTGAGAGAGTGTGTGTGTGTGTGAGAGTGTGTGTGTGTGTGTGTTCACCTGTGTTTTTGTCCTCTAGTTTGATGAAGACTGCAGTTCCTTTAGCTGTGATCTTCATGCGTCCGGTCCACGCCGGCTCATCCAGCTTCCAGTCCGCGGCTCTGAAACAGCATTAAACAGCATTATCACACGGCTCTGTGGGATAAACACAGGCTCATCCGGGTCACTGAAGTCAGCAGCGCTATACACTCGCTAGGAACGGCTTTTCTTCGTGGAAGAAGTTTTGCTTTTGTTATATTAAAATATTCAAACTCAGTCTTTATTAAAATGATGCCATCCAGTATCGTGGACTCGCTCACTCATTTCATACAAACGCAGCGGCGGCCATTTTGTGACTTTTGTTTTATACACTGTTGGATTATGAGATACAAACAAGTACGATTTTAAAACAGTTTAATCTGAAATCAATATCTCTTATCTTCATAATTGTTAATGTGTTGAAATACTGTGTAATAAGTGTTGTGACTGTATACCGTATCTCCTAAATGTCCGTCTAGTGTGATCTTGCCGCTGAAACTGCTCTCTCCACGGAAGCTTTGCGTTTAAAGAGCTAATAAAATATTTCAACTCAGATCAATATTTTGTGTCTAATTATTATTTACTTATATGGCAAGTATCTGTGTAATAAACAGATAATGTACATACAGCCGGTTGTTATCTCAGAATGAACCCCTTCAGGTGTGTGTGTGTGTGTTCTCAGAATAAACCCCCTTCAGGCCGATGAAGACCTGATCCTGATCACCCTGTCGGGTTAATTCTGAGATAACAACCGGCTGGATGTACATTATGCCTTACTTATACACCATTAAACTCACCATCAAATCACAATCAATACTGCAGCGTTTGTTCAAAACGATTTATTAGTGTGTTAAATAGATGTTCCTGGTTATCTTATATTCTCTATCAATATCATTTTAATAATCTCGAATCAAAATAAGTTCCTCTTGCAGCATCTCTTCTCTTCTGATGACGAGGGCGGGGCAACCTGTCACTCACATCACATGAGATCAGCCAATAGAAAACCACAACCATCCAATCAATTCCCCACGGACACAATCAAGCCCCGCCCACATTTGTTCTTGTTCCTGAGAAGTTTCACTCACAATAGAGAAGAAAAATTGAGCACAACTTTTCTTTCATGACGTCTTTAAGCACATCAATAACCATATAATAATTCAGCTGCACACAAACATGGCGTTTATTCTCCTATATCAGTGTTTGATACAGTAGTGTGACGAAACATCACGTTTCCCTCATTAATATTCAAGTTTCTGTTGTTGTTCTGACGCATTATTAATCTGATCATGTGATCGACGGATAACAAACACCAACTCATCACACACCGGATTAATAATGCGTGTGTTTATTGAGGTAGGAACTCGAAGTGAGACCAGTGTCACATGATCAGTGTTTAACTCGTGATTAAACTAGTTAAAGTAGTGCCGCGGACTGTTGAGGGGTCTCACCGGTATCCGCGGTTGGAGCTTCTGGGTGGGATTCGGTAAACATGAACCTCTGGCTTCACACACACCACCGACTCATACAGTGCGCTAGTGTCCGCCATCATCACTGCAACACCACCGACACATCACTGCACTTCCGCTTCCGCCTGCAGGCGATCCAGAATAAAAGCCCTCCCACGCAACAACATCCGGTTCACACTGTGACTGTGATATTATGGCCAGAGCCCGTCTAAATCTCTGTTATTGCTCATATTTCATGTGAGCGGACAGTGTTATGACCGCTGAATTTAAACACATTATTATTAAAAAGGTGCGGAATAATAATCGATGTGTTCTGCTCTTTTCCGGGTATTTAACTATGGAATGACTGTTAATGGACTGGTGTGGGTTAACATTCTGAAATTGAAAATAAATGTTTAATCACACACGCACAAATTAATTTAAACTAAACAATCTTTAAATATTACCCCAGCAATTAGCATCTACTATAAACAGGTTTAACTGTGATGTTGATTTATCTTGTGTATTTATTGAACAATTACAGAAACATTCTGTTTAATTCTGCTCGTTTATTCACATCATGCATTTTTCAAACAAAATGTGTGTGAGAGTGTTTGTGTGTGTGTGAGAGAGTGAGTGTGTGTGTGTGTGTGTGTGTGTGCGTGAGAGAGAGAGAGAGTGTGTGTGTGTGTGTGTGTATGTGAGAGTGAGCGTGTGTTTATTACTAAACAATGTATGGTATGTTACAGTCAAACATCTCAATTTAAAACTTGATGAAATATAAAAAAGTTTAATTGAATACTTTTTGACTTTAAGTGAAGTTGTTGGGCTTAATGTTGATATTGGGTGACATTTATGATAATTAAACATACTTGATATTAAATTAAAGTAACTTTATTAAGCAAAATTAAGAAAAGTGTAATTTATTAATACTGCGTCTCATTTTAAGAAACTTTTCATAGTTTGAGAAAATACGAGAGCATCAAGACTCCAAACACACAGTGATATTTCATGAAGAACATCTTGATTTGTCCTCCATCAGTTTAATGTCACACACACACTGAATACAGCAGCAGATCGACTCTCTGGCCTTCAGACGCCAGCTAAACATCAGAGATTACCCAGCATGCCTGGTTTCTAAAACAGACACTGTTACCCGGTACACAAAGATTGGTCTAAAAAATGCAAACCCCCCCTCTGGTGATGGGAAGACCCCTACAAAACTAACACACACAAACCCTGTGAAACACACACAGCAAGCAGAAACACTGAGAACATGAGAATAAGTGTGTGTGTGTGTGTGTGTGTGTGTGTGTGTGTGTGTGTGTGTGTCAGAGTCTGCGAGGGCTCGGGTGGCCGTTGTGGTAAAGCTTCTGCTTGACGTGAACCACGTTATTCCCGGCGTCCTCTGGTGTGCGGCGTGTCTGCAAGCGTCTGCGCAGCTCCCTCAGGTTACACACACGACACACCCAACGCCACGAGTGCCACAGCTCACTGTCTGCACCTGAAACACACACACACCTGCGGTCAGTCTCTCAGCAGAGCGCACACACACACACACACACACAGACTTATGCTCACACACACAAACTCTCACGACCACAACGCATGATGTAGTCAGCCGGATCCAGGCCGTATCCAGATCAGATGGAGGACCTGCGCCTAGACACGACCACAACGCATGATGTAGTCAGCCGGATCCAGGCCGTATCCAGATCAGATGGAGGACCTGCTGCTAGACACGACCACAACGCATGATGTAGTCAGCCGGATCCGGGCCGTATCCGATCAGATGGAGGAACTGTGCCTAGACAAGACCACAACGCATGATGTAGTCAGCCGGATCCAGGCCGCATCCAGATCAGATGGAGGACCTGCGCCTAGACACGACCACAACGCATGATGTAGTCAGCCGGATCCAGGCCGTATCCAGATCTGATGGAGGACCCGCGCCTTGACACGACCACAACGCATGATGTAGTCAGCCGGATCCGGGCCGTATCCAGATCAGATGGAGGACCCGAGCCTAGATACGACCACAACGCATGATGTAGTCAGCCGGATCCGGGCCGTATCCAGATCAGATGGAGGACCCGCGCATAGACACGACCACAACGCATGATGTAGTCAGCTGGATCTGGGCCGTATCCAGATCAGATGGAGGACCCGCGCCTAGACACGACCACAACGCATGATGTAGTCAGCCGGATCCGGGCCGTATCCAGATCAGATGGAGGACCCGCGCCTAGACACGACCACAACGCATGATGTAGTCAGCCGGATCTGGGCCGTATCCAGATCAGATGGAGGACCCGCGCCTAGACACGACCACAACGCATGATGTAGTCAGCTGGATCCAGGCCGTATCGAGATCAGATGGAGGACCCGCGCATAGACACGCCCACAACGCATGATGTAGTCAGCCGGATCCAGGCCATATCCAGATCAGATGGAGGACCCGCGCCTAGACACGACCACAACGCATGATGTAGTCAGCCGGATCCAGGCCGTATCCAGATCAGATGGAGGACCCGCGCCTAGACACGACCACAACGCATGATGTAGTCAGCCGGATCCAGATCAGATGGAGGACCTGCGCCTAGACACGACCACAACGCATCCCTGAAGTATCAGCAGAGATTGTGGCATCTAGACTCTCCTTGTGAAGGTCTCATCAACACGTCAGCCATCGGCACTGATCCTCAACAAACTCGTCCCCATACCGGCGTGAGGACTCCAATTTTCAACCATACAACACACTCACTCACACACACTCACCGTAGGCTCTGCTGGTCCTCCAGAAGCGCAGTGCGCAGTGAAGCGCTCCGTCGAGCCACAGCAGGATCCAGCTGATGCAGAAGCCCATCAGGAGCCCGAGCACCAGATCCAGCTCCTGCTTGCTGACGCTGCTGCCGGCTGAGGAGCCGAGGGAGACCGAGGCCTCGTACGGGATCACGTGCTCCACAAGATGCCTGTGGGAGCAGGAAGAGGACACACAACATCATCCTTCTACTAAAAACAGACTGTAAAAATCTTTTCAAACCTTGCAAAAGGGTGTTTCTGCATAGAAAAACCATTTTAGGTTCCCCAAATAGAAAGATATGATCAAAATGGAAAACTTTTACTGTCAAGTTACTTTTAACTGTAAATTATAAGATGACGAATGTTTCACTTCCATCTAACAATATTTTACAGTAGAACTGTATGAAATGTCCCATCAGAATTACAGCTTTTCACCGTTTAGAGTAAGAGAATTTACTGTTAACCAACTAACAGGTCTTTATCGTAGGTCTTTTACCGTTAAAACAGCAATCATTTTCTGCAGTGTACAGCAGTGATGCGCAAGTCAATGTATAAACAACCCGCACCCGACCGACGTTTTCAACTAACCGCCCGCAACTCGGACCGCAAAAAAAAAGAAGAAAATATTGTACCCGACCCGCTTCCTGACCCGCATTTTTTTTTTAAAGTAGTCAGTGTTGTGCAAGTTACTTCCAAACTGTAATACATTATACATTACTTGTTACTGTTATTTAAAAGTAATTCATTACATTACAATATTACTGTCTCAGAATTGCAATGCGTTACATTATCCTGTATTACTTTTGAGTTAATTTCACCAAAATAGATACAGTAGTAGAACTTAACATTCTAAGGCTGTAACGATATGCGATATGAAACACTCAGATCCACGAACCTGCAGAATCGCGACACACCCCTTCCAACTCCAAGAGTTATCCTTCCTGTCCAGATCCAATGCTACCACATCTTTAAAATTACTGTTAGTATTATTTGAATTTTAAAGTTAACATTATAAAATACGTAGACCTACACCACAAAACTAGTTGAGGATAAATTATTTAAAATTGGGGAATCCCAGCGTTATGGACGTGACATTTGCAGTCAAAACTTGAAATATAAAATCTCAGAAAATGCATTTAATAGCATACCAATATATTGAAACGTCTGTTTATCCATAGGCTACCCCTTAAAGGAGTCCAGACATTAGAAAAATATCAGTCTACACATGCGTTTTATATTTAATATGAGGGAAATAAATACACACGCCTGACAAAACAAATATTTAACTTTTAGGAGGCAAAATATTTTTTTGTAATTCTGTGAATTACACTGCGCAAATCAAAAGTAGGCCTAATACTACCCACCGGATGAAGAAGGGTTGGCTCTCCACAGAACATAAAATATTCATTTTATTTTATTTTTCGTGTTCGCATTTATGAGTAAAAAACAATAGGGATTCTCCGATTGATCGGACGCCGATCATGATCGGCCGATATTGGCTAAAAATAGATTGATCGGCGAACCCCAAGCGCCGATCAAAAAAGCCGATCACGTGACGTAAATTACTCGCGCGACTTTTTCCCACCTGCATGCGTGGCGCACGGGCACACAACAGCAGAGTGGAGCTTGGCAGTGGCAACATGAGTTCTCCTTCACCGGAACGAATAGGGAGTCTCCCAACGGATTGAAGCGCGCGTCCGAGTGAAGACCGTGCACCGCGCGAGCCACAACAGAACGCGGTATCCGAGCCACTGATCGCTGCGGCAACGAGCACTTTGATCACTTGATAAAAAAAAAACCATTTCAGCGCTAGATCGCCTCTTATTTAACAAATGAACAAAATGAATGCTCTGAGTTAACTGGAGATGTTTTTATTTATTTGTATTGGTACATTCGTGCCGCGAGATGTTTCAAAAGTGGTGGTGGTATTTTATTTTTTTTGATCTGACGTAGTTGGTTCCTCAACTACATCAGATTCAGATTATTTTATTTAATGCCATGTCAGCATTCAAAGCTATTTTCATGGCAAAAATTAAATGATAAAAATACAAATATCATATAAATACAATAAAACAAAACAAATATAAACAAGAAGTCATTTTATACAATATATATTTTTAAATGAACATATGATAAAAAATCCAAAACCTTTTCAGGCATAATCTCATTAAATATGTCCTTTAATGAAGTAACTTCATAAAAGAGCATTCTGGTCAACTACATCAGACGTTCATAATAATAACAGAAAAAAACTTGCCATAGTTTTGTCCTTTTATCAGTAGCCAGTTTTGGTGTAACAAGTTGTACATTTTGTTGCCAATTAGTAAATGTAGTGGGTGTATTAAGAGGCTACAATGTCCAAATATGCCTAAGTGTAACTTGATCCCCTCCCATTAGGCTGATCTGATGTGTGTTGGTCTGCCTGACCCCTCTTTGTTTGGAATAATTTAATGTTACTCTGCCTTATTTGGGAAAGCTGGCCTACAGTAGCCTTAAGACATCTCATTTTCTAAATACAATTAAATAAACACATTTCTACAAATGGTGCAAACTCTGCTAGATTATAGATAAAAGATTCCCATTCCCCTGCCATTCTGTGATCGGCAGTGATCGGCAATCGGCAGATCATGATTTTGGTGATCGGTAATCGGTGATCGGCCCCAAAAATGCTGATCGGAGCATCTCTAAAAAACAATGTAAGGACGAGACAGTTCTCCGTTACGGACGCGACCGCTCTGAAGCGGCACTAAAAGACTGTTTTAAAACTTTCACAGAGACCTCAAACAGAAGACACAAAGCCTTTCTTTAAAGTGAATTTCGATTTGTACTAATTGTATCTTAATTTTAATCAATGTTTCATCAACCAATTGCCTGGATTTAATAAATAAGAAGTAAATATAGCAGACAATGGATCACGACACGGAGGCGCCTGCGCGAGCGCGTCTCATAAATTAACCGAAACTCAGCGTATAAGGTAGCCTACTTCACAGACCTGAAAAATATATTTCAATCTATACTGAAATGTCTACTTGTAAACAGAACAATTCAAAACGAAAGAAAACGGACTGCTCTCTGCTTAGCCTATCTGTATGAAATGTGCATTTCTCTCTGGCGCATTCACTAGCCTACTGCGAAGATCGCGAGGCAGCAACGTCAACTTCATCTTTATTAATAAACAATTAAAATGTCTCCTTGCTATATTTGACATATTCATAATCATTCATTGCTTTTGCCGGTTCTTTGTGACAGCTTTTAGGTGCTTTATCGGCAGCGCCGCCGCCACCCTCATCATGTTGTTACGTGCACGCGTCACCACCACCGCATCAAAAACATGATTGCGTGATGAAAACATGAAAAATACCACATAAACATAGCCTAACTGTTTAGAAAGAAAACACAGAACAAATAGAGTAGCCTAATGCGCATACGTCCATCTCGCGAATACAGTCGTCTTCATGCCATCTTCACCCATTAGCCGCTTTTCCACTGGCCAGCGCGAGCACAGAGGCCGAAATCATGCCTCACGGCACTCCTGAATAAAACGCTATACAAATATATCAGACGCTGCCATTTAGTCTTTATTTACAAACTTGGACACCACACGCGGCTATTGACTGACCACAAACAGGCATACTGAGCTCGTGCGTCATCTTCGTGCCAGTTATTCAGCCAATAAAGTGTAGGCCTATGTATTTCATAGAAAATTGTGTCTAGTACTAGCTCATATAAATTGCAAAGGTTTAATAGGAATCTTTATTTCAAACGACCCGACCGACCGCGACCCGAATATCATTAAAAATATTTTTGGATGACTCGTAACCGCGGGTGACCGCAGGCACCCGCACATTTTGGATCAACCCGCGCATCACTGGTGTACAGTACGAGGATTGAGCTAACAAGAACGTTTCGCTGATGTTACTGAATGTCTATTTTTAAAAATGTTTTAACATGTTTTTTCTTGGTTATGTGAACATTATGATAACAAGTTGTAACATTTAAAAAACGTTAGATGAACTTCTAACTAAAATGCGTCAGTTAAAAACACTTCATGAACGATGTATAAATAACGTTTTGAGAACATTATTAAAGACCAGATAACTTTTTCAACAAACGTTCTATTAACGTTACTGGAAGAACGTTTGTTCATAACTTTGAGAGAAAGTTCCTTGTTCTCTGGGTTTTTATTAAAACGCTTGTTTGTAAAACTTCATCACCAATTAGCATCTTGCCTAGAAACAACCCTATAGCCATTATTACTTAATTGGGGCGCGTTTAGTTTTTTTAAACTAAAAAAAGCGTTTATTTTTCAATTTAAAGGTGCCTTATGTAAAAATTGAGGTAAAAATATCCAAAAAATGAGCTACACGTATCAAAAGAATGAGAAGAAATAAGTGCAATGATGTCATTAAAAAAATGACAAGTTACAGTGCTGCCGAGATATAAACCTGAATTAGCATGCTAAATTACTAGCCCCGGCCCGGCCGGTGTCTAATACCAGTTTCGGCCATGGGAGGCGGTATGCGGGCAACATACATAACCACCAGCCAAACTGCAACACACGAATAACTCGCACGGCTTGTATCTCTTTAATCTCTAAAAATCTCCAAATGCTCCACGTGAAACTTCGGTTTTACTATAGTGTCAATTGATTTGATTAATATGCGCGAGGGAGAGAGAGCAGGACCGCGCTCGTGTTGTTTGTAGACGTGAGAGTGCGCGCGCGCGGCCGAGCTCTCTCTCTCTCTCTCTCTCTCTCTCTCTCTCTCTTCTCGTAATGCGCCCTGTCAAGCGCAGCGGCAGCAGTCATTCTATTCTACATCCCTCACCGATCAAAGTAGGCTTTGGCGGGACAAAGCGGACTATTTGACGGTTTTAGAAGATTAACAACCTGAAACTAAAAAACAGACTAGAGTAGGCCAACTTTCTGGAGGTATACTGCCCCCATCTGGTATGGAATATGTGGAGTATGAATTGATTTTTTGACATAAGGCACCTTTAAAATATTTTTAAATTTAAAACCCGTTTTTAAAAAAAAAAAAAAAGTTTTTTCTTTGTGTTTTTCTCGTACAGACAAAAACATTGTCAAAACGATCCTCGTTCATACAGATCCACGAAAACGATTAAACCACTGTATTTTGCTGTCAGGCCAGTAGATGGCGATGTCACTCTGCTCTTATCATCCGATCGTGGTTGTATCTCGCTATTAGTGCTACTCGATCTTAGTGCTGCATTTGACACTATAGACCACAACATTCTTTTAAATAGACTCAAAAATTATGTTGGCATTAGTGTAATTGCATTAGCATGGTTTAAATCATACTTGTCTGACCGTTATCAGTTTGTAGCAGTAAATGAAGAGATGTCTTATCGATCACAAGTTCAGTATGGTGTACCTCAAGGCTCAGTACTAGGACCGTTGCTGTTCACTCTGTACATGCTACCCTCACACACACACACACACACACACACACACACACACACACGCACACTCTGTACATGCTACCCTTAGGAGATATCATTAGGAAGCATGGCATTAGTTTTCACTGTTATGCTGATGATACTCAGCTCTATATTTCTTCACGCCCTGACGAAACTTACCAATCCACAAAATAACGGAATGCATAGCTGATATAAAAAACTGGATGACTAGTAATTTCCTACTACTTAATTCTGAAAAAACAGAGATTCTAATTATTGGACAAAAAACTTCCTCACGTAATAACCTAGAATACTGTCTAACACTTGATGCTGCTCTGTCAAGTCTTCGTCATCGGTTAGGAACCTGGGTGTGTGTGTGTGTGTGTGTGCTCTTTGATACCAATCTTTCATTTGAAAGTCACGTGACTAGTATCTGTAAAACTGCATTTTTCCATCTAAAAAATATATCTAAATTACGTCATATGCTCTCAATGACAAATGCAGAACAGTTAGTTCATGCGTTCATGATATCAAGGCTAGATTATTGTAATGCTATTATGGGTGGTTGCCCTGCACGCTTAATAAACAAACTACAGCTGGTCCAAAACGCAGCCGCTCGAGTTCTTACCAGAACCAGGAAGTATGACCATATTAGCCCAGTTCTGTCAACACTGCATTGGCTCCCTATTAAACATCATATAAATTTTAAAATATTGCTGATTACTTACAAAGCACTAAATGGTTTAGCTCCAGTACTTGAGCGAGCTCTTAACGCATTATACTCCTTCACGTCTATTGCGATCTCAAAATTCTGGCCAGTTGATAATACCTAGAATATCTAAATCGACTGCTGGCGGTAGATCCTTTTCCTATTTAGCACCAAAACTCTGGAACAATCTTCCTAACAAATCTAGACTAAAAACACATCTCTTTGGCTTAGCATACACATAACACATTATAGACTTCTATAATTCAATGTTAGGCTGCATAGTTTAGATCCGGAACCGGGAACACTTCCCATAAATCCTGATGTACTCGTTACATCATAAGAAGGATGGCGTCTACGCTAATATTAGTCTCTCTGTTTATCCCGAGGTTTACCGCAGTCCGCCGGATCCAGGCCGTATCCAGGGGCCAGTTGCATAAACATAGCCATTAAGTTAAGCCGGTGTCTTAAGAACTAGTATGACCAACTAGCAGTTCGTTAGGGCTTATCAGCCTTACATTTCATTATCAAATTAGACTAATCTACGTTTTTATGTAACTGACTTAAAAAATGTATGAACAGTCTTAAAGAAAAATACTGGGTGACTAACTTGTAAGACTAGTCTTAGCAGTTTATGCAACCGGCCCCAGATCTGTTGAAGGACACACACACACACACACACACACACAGAACCTGTGCCTGGACACGACGACAACGCAGTCCTGAAGTGTCACTAGTCTCTCCCTAGTGAAGGCCTCCTTCCCTTTACCTCTGTACTGATAAAACGTTGTCGGGTTAATTCCGGTTTGCGTGGCTATGCAGACGCAACACAAATTTATGTATTATACATTTTTAAGGCCAGACAAGTAGTTTGCTGAGGGTTGATTTGTGAAGAAGGACTACACGCCTGCGCACATATATATTCAAACACGTATACCCATCGACTGAACACGTGATGCACATGTGCGCGCTGTCTGCGTTTTCGCAGGTTTGCGTAGAGATAACAGATAATCGTTTTCACCTTCGAACCTGTTTCAGGGAGTGTGTTCTCGAGACACCAGGCACTGTTTTATGCAGATAGGCGACCGGAGCGCGTTAAGGGTTTTCTGTTAGAACGGTGTCGTGTTAGCGGCCGCTAAGTTAATAACTAATGATCTTCGCAACGGAAGTGAATCAATCAAGACTATCTTTAGCTGGACAATAACTTTATTCTAGAGCTGCTGTAAAGCCAAAACAATTTGTTAAGGTCATTTCTATTATCACTGTAAAGCTGCTTTGAAACAATCCATACTGTTAAAAGCGCTTTATAAATGAAGATGACTTGACTTGACTTAAAGAAACACAAGCGCCTATAGACTGAACACGTAACACACATGTGCATGACGTCACCGTTTCACAGATTAGCATTTTTGGAGTTTACACAGAGACGATAATGCTTTCGTTTTCAAAAACTCGCACTTTGAATCCCGTTTTCAAAAGTTTGCGTTTTCAGGCCCCCAAAACACTGTTCTTGCATAAATTAATGACCAAATCGCATAAAAAGTTTACCGTTTTTAGTTGAAAATTGTGTGTGTAAACAGGCCCTTAAATGAAGTGTTGTTACAGAAAATTGACCTAAGCATGAAAGTGCGCTCACATTAACGATATTTCAGTGAAATGGTATATTAGTCAATAGCGTAGCGATGTACCAAGCACTGCTCAATCACAAGTCAATTTGTAAGCAGCTTTCGCGCGACTACATCGGAATAATAATAAATACTAGTTTCCTTGTTAAAATGGACATGAACACCCTCTCAAGTCAAAATTTTAATGGATTGCTTGTAATCACAACTTCAGAGTGGGAAGTAGGAAATTTCCTATAGCACGTGAAGGCAGCATAAATCACGTGACCTGACAACAGAGAAATCTGCGTCGGGAACTTTTCCCGCAAAACTCCCGAACGTGCGGATTCCTGTTGGAATGAATGGATTTTACCCGGGAAATTACGCTGAGCAAATGTAAATGTAACCACATCTCAATGCCGCAAAACATTTACAAACTGGAAATCTGAAATTTAATATTTAAATAACAACGGGCTATAAGCTAAATTCCCCTCATTTGATTCTAGTTTTGGGTGTCTCTAGTAAGCGAATAAAACTAAAGTGTATCTTACCTGCCGCAGGTGCAGTGACACACGCGCTCGGGTCCGCGCATGCGCGGTAGGATGAAGTTGTGAAATCGGTCCAGCAGCGCGTTCATGTCGGACATACACACGATGGCCTGGAAAACACCAAAACTACTGCCATTTCCCAGCGCTTAGCGTTTTAAAATGCATTTCAACATGTTTCTCCACAGAAAACCATACAATTAGTAATAAAGTTCATCTGCAGTCACTGTGAGAGAGAGAGTTATGTAATATTCCTCAGCAGAATCTTCACACAGATCTTCTTACCAGCACCACAACCGCTCCAGCCACCATAAACATCATCTTCATCCACACACCGCAAACATCCTCTTCATCACAGTCCACAGATCGCGCACATCTTCATCACAGTACATAAACATAATCTTCATCGCACTCCGAAACAACAACAACACAGATCTAAATATTTGACCATCATCATCGTAGATCATTCCAGCAGCGAGTCCTCCTCAGATTCACATCATCATCTTCTTCATCTTCATCATCCTCCTCGCGTGTTTTCGCGACGCGTCATGAAGAGCATCAGATGTCTCACCTGCGGCGCGTCGGCAGCGCGATAGACGCTTCGGGCAGGAGAACAGAGAGAACGCGACGCGCTCGGATCTGATCTGTAAGTGATCTGGAGTTTGACTGTATCAGATCTCAGATCAGTCCATTAGCTTAATGAGCAACTCCTGCGTCACGCTCATCTGGAATATCAGACCCGCGCGCGAAAACACCATGGTAATACCATGTTTTACACCACACGTATATAACATCTTTGGGTTTGTTGTGTATTACCATGTTTTTGTGGACATTTAAGGCCCGTTCACACCAACAACAATAACGCACGATATAAGGGTCGTTCCTGGTGCCTTTTTGCCATCATAAAATCATGTGGAAAATTAAATTCGGTTTTTAAAAGATATTTTTGTGTTGTCATGATAGGGTGATGTAAAACATACAAAAAATTATTTTGGTTAAGTATATAAATGTAACCATTTATTAAGCAAAATAAATGAAATGGAGGATAAAAAAATGTCCACCCTGTTATAGGGACAATGATCAACAGTTTCACATACTTATGATTGTAATTTATGGTGTCTGTGTACATTATATTAGACAACTCATGTACCTTTAAAAGCATACTAGTTAATAAAATACCAGAAAATATTATGTATGAATTATACTTACTTTCTCACTAACGCATAATTTTACATTTTCAGATAGGCTTCAAATGCCAAAAATGAGTTTTTGCTTTTTTTTTTTTTTTTTTTTTGAAGTATTGCGTTATTGATACTCCAGAAAATTGTAATTGTCAGTGAATTATTAGTACGTTTTTTTTCTGGTTTTATGAAATTATTGTAAAAAAATAAATAAATAAAAAACTAAATTGATTAACGGGATGAACAAACTGATAACAGAATGGGAAAAATAACAGAGTGGGCACGTGATATAAAGAATGGATGCATAATTTCCTATCGCTCACATAACCAGTTACATCATTACTTTAGTTTGAACTGGTTTTTAGATAAGAAACAATATGTAAAACATTGCCAAATAACTTTGAATAGAAACATAAATAAGTTTACTATCAGATATAACAGAGCGGATCCTCTGATTTAACATCAGAGCAAAAACACGATGACATGGTTTATCTGATCAACAACGAACGTCTCTCTTTCCCCGTAACAGGGTGGACGTACTGAAGATAAAACTGGTATAAAGACACTCACTTTCCCACGTTGTTTTCCCTCAGAAGAAGTGATGACAGCTTTGTGTGATATCATGTCGTTTTTACAACTTTCTTTTAAAGGGAAACTAGCCAAAAATAAAAGAGTGGACCATAAATTGAGTGACAAACTAAAAACCTTGAGTATAATTGCTCAAATAAAATTAATAATTGAATACATCAGAGTGAATCTTTACTGATATTTCAAACCAAGTAAAAAAAAAAGAAAGAAATAAAAACAAATCACCTATACATTAAGTGTTGTATTTATCATGGAAACGCTTGGGAACAGAGGAAAAATGGTGATTTATGGTGGATCAAAATACTAATTTTTAGAATTTAAATGGTGTTATTTATGACTAAGACAAGATGTTGAACAATATCAATTTTAAACCTAAGGCGGTAAAATCACGATCTTTACTGGAGACACACATTCTGAGATTCATCAACGCTTTATTCATTCATTCATTCATAGCGCAATATTTACAAGAATAATTTCAGGCACTCTGGGCTGCTTCAGGTACGATTACAGAATCATCCTTTCATTTACAAAATCAAAGAAAAGAAAAAAATATATATACTCAATATAGGTATCAAATCCCATGTTTAAATAACAAAGAAAGTAATTCATGAGAAACTCAAAAGTATCACGTCCCGCCTGCCAGAGTTATTAAACGTTACATCCTCTAAATAAACATGATCAGATATGGAGTCCGTTCCGTCAAGCGCAGGTCGAGAGTGTGTTTCCTCCTCTGTGTGTGTGTGTGTCAGCACGAGCGGTCCTCGGAGGTGTGTGTGGACGTAAACAGATGAGCGCGTCACGTGACCAGAGTTCAGTAGAAGCAGACGGTGTGAAGGAACGGTCTGTGGCTTTTGTCCTCAAACTCCTGCAGAAGTTCATCGATCTCGTTCTCCATGTCGTCAGTGTGTTGAATCTGAGACACAGGAAAGATGGGGAATTATTCTATTCTTTACGGATATTCTACGCGAACATTTGCATTCGAGCTGAACGAATGCGTGTGAATTACTGAAAAACCATTTTTATGTCAACTTAAAGGGTTACTTCAGGATTTAGCATTAAGCTTTGTATCAGTAGAAAACCAGTAGTATTTTCGAATTACCATGCTTCCCCCCCTCATTTCCCCCTGATATGAGAGATTTATGTATTTTTAGTCTGGGAAAAATCCTCCGATGACGCAAAAATCGTCATTTTGCGTCATCGGAGGATTTTTGGGCCAGAGGCTTAAAACTACAGCCAGTACTAGTAGCTAGTTCTGCATGTTTTCACCACGCCCATATGGGGCGGGATCTCACTCACAGAGTGTAAAGATAGTGTCAGCCATCTTTCTGTAGAAGCTAAGCTAACAGGCTCTTGCTCTGTGTAGAAAGTATAGTAATCACGATGGCGGAAGGTAGTTTTGAAGTTGAAATGGCAGAAGGGGATTTCGAATATCTGTTGCGCGAATCTGATGCTCGCGGCTACCTGTACGAGCCGCAATACAGCGATGAACAGTTGCGGGAGACGGAGGAACAAGGCGGCTGGAGCAGCTGTTGCAGCAGGGGAGCAAGACCTGACTCGAGCCCGGCCAGACAGACTTGAACGGGGGCGGACCGGTGGTGTCAGTGCTCTCGCTGTGCGCCTATGGAAACAGATAGAGAGTCCTATTGCTGTCGCGAATTTCAGCAATGCCATTTTCTTCTGGACGAGATAAATTGGAAACGCCAGCCAAAGCCCGCAGGGACAAACGGACGGCTTAGTGTAAAGTGAGTATTTGATTTGTTTTTCTTTTTTTTACTAAGACGTAATGAACAGAGTTTGGACACCCGGCATTATCACAATGTTCTTCACGCATAGTCAGTTGAGCTATTGTTGTTATATTTACATCTATGCTAGCATACTGTATGTGCAAATAGTTCGCATTGCTAACGTTGTGCTTAACGTTACTGTTTTGTAGACAATATTGCCGACGCCTAACAACCTACCGTCACTTTATGGAATGGGTCCTGCAAGGCGAGAGACATGGTAAAGGCTATCGTCTCGTTTTGCCCACCTGTGTTGTCCAGGATATCAGACGGAGATATCCAGCTCCTGACGGGCAATACTGTGAATGAATATAAGGAAACAGCTGAAGCTCTGGAAGAGCTTTGAGTGTAAAAGTGTTAATATTAATTATTTTTTTAATTAAAAGTTATAACTCACATTGGTTGTGGTTCTTTTTATAAACCTTTACTGTTAGTAGAGTATGTATTAGCCTAGAGAATGTGTGGAGCAATTTTTCGGATACTGCCGCCTGTAACCGGTAGGCGTGGTTTGGGAGTGGCCTCGTAAGGGCAGCAAAGCAAGTGCATTCTGGGAGTTGTTGTCTTTCAACCACATGAGTAAAAAATACATTTTCTGCCTTTTCTCAGTCTAGAATGCTTCAATTTCAAAAATAATTTCACATTTCTACTATATAAATGACCACTATTAAATACACATTCATCTTCCCAGAGCTGAAGTATCCCTTTAATGTGACCGTTTACCCAACAAACGGGCAGAACGAGTGTGCATGTTGTTCATAAACCTATATTTAAATTAGAATGTGAATATTTATGGAAGAATTACATTTTACAGTATTCTAACAGAAATGTTGTGCTAATTGCAAAAACTTGTGTAAGATTGGACTGACATTGTATATGAAATGTGAAAATTGTTGATAAAACCATCTTTCGTAAATAAATTTTTTTATTAGTATCATTGATAGTTATATCAATATATAATATTTTGAATATTTTATTTAGATTTTAATAAAAAAAATTGTAATATTGTTTTTTATTAGTTTTATTTGTAAGTTTAAAAATATTTTTTACTTTAGTTTTACATCAAGTTAAACTAAAAGAAAACAAGAAAACTAACTGAAATAAAAATACGTTTATTTTACTTCTTTTTTTAGCTAACCAATATAAACCCCAGGCTTCACGAACAATAAAACCATTCTTATGTAAATTTACACAATTAGCACAACAAAGCGTATAAGAATGGTTATTAAATGTACATTACATTTTTTTTATTAATAAAAAGTTGTGAACTGAACACGACAACTTTACATAAACGAAAATTACAAAACGAATTTGTAGATGAAAAGGATTTTAATTAAACATTAAGTGAATGCAGCACGCGTTTAATGGCCCATTCACACCAGCGGACGATAACTATAACGATAACTATATTAGCATCCACACCAGCGGATGATAACTATAACGATAATTATATTAGCATCTACACCAGCGGACGATAACTATAACGATAATTATATTAGCGTCCACACCAGCAGACGATAACTATAACGATAACTATATTAGCATCCACACCAGCGGACGATAACTATAACGATAATTATATTAGCATCTACACCAGCGGACGATAACTATAACAATAACTATATTAGTGTTCACACCAGCGGACGATAACTATAACGATAACTATATTAGCATCCACACCAGCGGACGATAACTATAACGATAACTATATGAGTGTCCACACCAGCGGATGATAACTATAACGATAATTATATTAGCGTCCACACCAGCAGACGATAACTATAACGATAACTATATTAGCATCCACACCAGCGGATGATAACTATAACGATAATTATATTAGCATCTACACCAGCGGACGATAACTATAACGATAATTATATTAGCGTCCACACCAGCAGACGATAACTATAACGATAACTACATTAGCATCCACACCAGCAGACGATAACTATAACGATAATTATATTAGCTCCACACTAGCGGACGATAACTATAACGATAATTATATTAGCATCTACACCAGCGGACGATAACTATAACGATAACTATATTAGTGTTCACACCAGCGGACGATAACTATAACGATAACTATATTAGCATCCACACCAGCGGACGATAACTATAACGATAACTATATTAGTGTCCACACCAGCAGATGATAACTATAACGATAATTATATTAGCATCTACACCAGCGGATGATAACTATAACGATAATTATATTAGCATCCACACCAGAGGACGATAACTATAACGATAATTATATTAGCTCCACACTAGCGGACGATAACTATAACGATAACTATATTAGCATCCACACCAGCGGACGATAACTATAACGATAACTATATTAGCATCTACACCAGCGGACGATAACTATAACGATAATTATATTAGCATCTACACCAGCGGACGATAACTATAACGATAACTATATTAGCATCCACACCAGCGGACGATAACGATAACTATATTAGCATCTACACCAGCGGACGATAACTATAACGATAATTATATTAGCGTCCACACCAGCGGACGATAACTATAACGATAATTATATTAGCTCCACACTAGCGGACGATAACTATAACGATAATTATATTAGCATCTACACCAGCGGACGATAACTATAATGATAACTATATTAGCATCTACACCAGCGGACGATAACTATAATGATAACTATATTAGTGTTCACACCAGCGGACGATAACTATAACGATAACTACATTAGCGTCCACACCAGCGGACGATAACTATAATGATAACTATATTAGTATCCACACCAGAAGACGATAACTATAACGATAACTATATTAGTGTTCACACCAGCGGACGATAACTATAACGATAACTATATTAGCATCTACACCAGCGGACGATAACTACAACGATAACTATATTAGCATCTACACCAACGGACGATAACTATAACGATAATTATATTAGCTCCACACCAGCGGACGATAACTATAACGATAACTATATTAAAGCAGGATGGATTCTGATTGGCTGTTAATGTTTTTATCGTTCATCAGCTGAAAAATAAAAAACGTTCTGAACGTGATTCCAATGATATTGCTTCTCTGTGCGGTCATCTTTATAGCGGTGTTGTGAACTCTTGTACTGAGAATGGTTTTGCGAGTGACTACTCACACACTGGCAGAGTTCGCAGATGAGGAAGGCTCCCAGCGTGGCCTCCTCGTGGTTGTCCTGGATGTCCACGTTGATGACGTGCACCGGCTGGAAGGTCTCCTGCTCGCGCGAGTTCAGGTCTGCAAGAGACGAGGGGTTATTGTGCGGCTCGTGACGTTGTGTAACTCAACAGCAGACGTGCTCCTCACCCTCCAGCACCTGGTCGTACACGCGCTCCTCACAGGTGATCACCAGGTCAAACTGGTCTTTGCAGCTCTGGAAGCGTTCGGGTCGCGACTTAATGCGCTTGTTGCGGTCTAACATGTGTAAGATGCCATTCTGTGTGTATCTGAGGAGGATCAGCGGTCAAGGAAGACAAAACAGAGACACCAAACACTCTCACATCAGATCAAACTGTTCACAAAGGGTTAAAACAGTGGAAACTTGCTCACTAGCGCCATCTGCTGGTCAACTGTGGAATCACTTCTGTGTCAGTGCACAAACACATTTACAGATTCTTAACGAAATCATTTAAAAATGGGAGGAATCAACTTAATTTTATTGTGTGAATAAAACAATGTGTGGGACAAAGTGTAAATACGCATTAATAACTGGTGTTCGAACAGAAATGATATCAGGGAAAACAAAATAATTAAGCTGTCACTCATGTATGATGTATGCACTGCTACTCTGACTGAAGCCTAGAGAAAATCACTATAAAAGTAAACTGGTAAGACTGATCAAGATTAAACGAGGGTTTGTTTGTTTTCACATCATTTTTTAGTGCAAATCCAGTTTCAGGAAAATTCTTATTTCTGCAAATATGGTTTACAAAAAAATTAAAAAATGCACATCTTGACTCATGTTAATACGTCTGCACTGCAAAACAAGTTTTTTGTCTTGTTAAAAATATCAAAAGCACACTCTAAAAACAAGACCGCATTAGATATTAAGCCTGGTTTTTATTGACTGTATCTTGAACACACGTGTATTTTATCTTGCGGCACTAGACTTTTCACTTGTTTCTTTCCTTTAAACAAGAAAAAAACACCTGTACAAAAGACAAAATCTATAAAGTAAACTGCTTGAGAAACACTGCCTCGCCACATGAATCATCTTCAGCAATAGAGATTTTGACTGTAGAATAAAACTCTTTGTGAATGGGATGTTCCTGGATCTCGAGCACTTGCTCGTCTCTACACTTCAGAAGAACCGAGAACTAAAACGAGCGTCTTCCACAGAAACTGGGCTTTTTGATGGGTTTAAATAAATAAACTTTATACAACAGCAAAAGATTGAGAGTTTATATTTGTCAGTTTCTTCATATGAATCCTGCGGTTCAGTTTTAATTATTCTGCTTAAACGAGATCATTGAAAAGCTTCCATTAACACGCCAGAGGAATAAATCTGAGAGATCTGCTTTCATGTGAAGCCAACGAATCAAGAGCTCATCCAAACAAATGAGTAGAGGGCCAATACTGAACCTAAGAGAACATGTCCTGTACATGTGAACTGAATTTATGCTCGTCTGTCAATGAATTAGGATGCATTTTCGTGTGTGCATTAAATATTAATAGTGGATTTAAAGGTACAGTTCACCCAAATATTATCCTTCTGTCATCATCCATGTCCTTCTGTGCAACATTTAAAATAAAGTATTCTGAAGAACGTCAAAGGGGTCTTATGTTGTGTTTCCCAACATTCCTCAAAATATCTCCTTTCGTGTTCTTCAGAAGAAAGTCGGTCACAGAGATGTGGAACGACACATCCAACGAAAGGGTTAATTCACCCAAAAATGTAAATTATGTCATTAATCACTCGCCCCGCGTCGTTCCAAACCCGTAACCCTTTCTTTGGAAAACAAATTTAAGAAATTTTTAATGAAATGAAGAGCTTCCTGTCTCTCCATTGACCGCTACGCAACTACTACATCCAAGGTCTAGAAAGATTGTGACGACATCATGAAATGTGACTCCAGTGTTTATCCTCAGTTTTATGAAGCGACGCATGTGCTTTGTGGAAAAAAACAACAACACCACTATATTTACAAAATATTACTTTCCAACACACGTTCATGCAACATCTGCTCTGGTGTCAACAACACATGTCGTGATGCTCTCGTGAACGAGCGTCACAGATTCATATTTTGTAAAAAAAAGGGGAAAAAAAGTGGTATCTTATGTTTTTTTACACAAACAAAGCATCCATAACACTTCATAAAACTGAGGTAATCACTGGAGTCACGATTCATGATGTTGTCACAATCTTTCTAGACCTTGGATGTAGTAGTTGCGTAGCGGTCAATGGAGAGACAGAAAGCTCTTCATTTCATTAAAAAGATCTTTAATTTGTTAAAGAAAGGGTTACGGGTTTGGAACGACACGAGGGTGAGTGATTAATGACAGAATTTACATTTTTGGGTGAATTAACCCTTTAAGGGTCTTCATTTACTCGTGTCGTTCCACGTCTCTGACCGACTTTCTTCTGAAGAACACGAAAGGAGATATTTTGAGGAATGTTGGGAACCAAACAACATTGGACCATTCGACGACGTTCTTCAGAATACTTTATTTTAAATGTTCCACAGAAGGACGACTGACACGGAGCGAGTGAATGATGAACTGTACCTTTAATGTCCCTTCAAACAGTAGATCATGGCACTAGCAGCGCAAAGGTCACGGGTTTGATTCCCAGGGAAACCAGGAACTGATAAAAAGCAATGCACGTCACTTTGGATAAAATGTGAGGATTATATTTCACATGGAGTTCAAAAGAGAAGGACAAGTCACTTATCAGTTAGACTAGTTAAAACAGGACTGGAGTTCTTGCGATTTAACCCATGCATTACACTGGAGTTCCTAAGATAAAGGGCCGTTCAATAACTATAACTATATTGGCATCCACAGAGGACTCTATTCTTGTACATTTTTAACCCTGTGTGTGAGTCATGTTAAGCTGGGTCAGTGTTGATGACGATGGATCTTCCCTGTCAGGTGTGTTTCTGTGTGTGCGCTAGGGATACAGTTCCTTGTCTTTACGGACCAAGTCGTTGTACATCTGCTCATAAGTGGTTTTGAAGTCATAAATGTTGGGTTTGTCCGGAGCGGGTCCCGGGAGTTTCACGTGGGTTCCTGTGCCGAAGGAACGCACATCAAACCCTCGTTTGCTGTAGAAATAACAAAGAGACAGTGAGAAACCACAAGAGATCAGAACAGCAAACACACACGTGAGAAAAAAACCTGTTCAACCTGAGGAGACTTACCTGAGATCAATTACCTCACCTAGATAAACCTAGCGTGAACTAGCCTAGATTGTCTTGCTAACTAGTCTTTTGTTTAATTTGAATAGGAAATCTACCTTTTAAGTAACTGACTTTATAAAATTATGACCAGTCTTGAATAAATTTGGATGACTAGTTTTTTTTTAAACTAATCATAAGCAGTTTACGCAACCAGACACTGAATATACGCACTACTCACCTGAGATTTCCGATTTTCTAAAATGAGAATATCTAATTTTATCTAGCTAACAAAAAGCTACCATGGATTTAGGACATGTACTGTGGTATTATTATTTGAAATACCACGAATTACCATGGTATATAAATATGGTAATGGCTCAGTAGTACCATGGTATTACCATCTGATGTACTAGGGTACTGCGTTTTTGTGAGGGAACAATTATTAAAAATAGAAGCATTTTATATTTTAGTTGGTCTGACTACTTTATTACAGAACGTTCTTTTTTAAATTTTACTCTTTTAGACGATCTTCATCTGCTTCCGTGTTGCTCAACGCGTTTCTTTCTGTAAAAAAAAAAAAAAAAACTAGCGTAAATGTGAAATATGTTTATGTAATGATTCTCGCGAGCCCCCTCGGTTCGTTTCTCACGATCTGACTGGCCCGGTTCGATTCCGATCCGGTTTTGGACCGTGTGAAAATACAGACCGACGAAATAATGAAGAAACCGGCTCAAGTTCGGCTGGGTTCGGCAGGTTTTTTCTCGTTGTTACCTCAGGATGTTGTGCGCTTCCATGCTGCGGTTCTGGTTGCTGGAGCACACGACCGCGACACGCAACGGGTGGGCCGGCATCGCGATCTAAAGCCCGGTGAGAGTATAACGGGTTTGAGGGGAACGCTTCGGAACGAGAGCTCAGTTCGACAGCTCTACACGGGTCCGCTGAGGGGAAGAAAATGGCGGCGGAGCTGTGCAGCTGTCAGTCATGCGTCACAATAGGGGGAGGGGAGTGGGCGGAGTATCACGAAAGCCAATAGCGACAGAGCGCATTTAGGCCACGCCCATCGGGGAAAACAAACCAACCGTCTCCATTGACTCTGTATTGTGTGAAGCTGCCTCCTCGTCATTTATGAGTTATAACAAAAAACAAAACAATTTCTAAAAGCTGCTATGTGACAAGGTGTACAGAAAACAAGCTAAACAACCCAGAAATAAGTTTTTATAATCTGTCGACCCCAAAAAAGAGCGTTTAAGGACACAAAGTGGAAAAACTTCCGCGTCACTTCATTAAAATGGGGTTAAATCTCTGAGTCACATGGATTTCTGAGGCTTGAAAGTCGTAGACTGTAAACGACATGAGGGAAAGTAATGGCAGAATTTACATTTTTGGGTGAATTAACCCTTTAAGGGTCATAAGTGAATACAGTTGAGACAGAGCGTGTCATGTTGCTCTGAGAACTAACTAGCCCACTGGAGGCGACAGGATAGCTTAGCTTACTTAAATATATATATAAAACTAACATTTGGATATTTGACTTACCTGTGATTAAATGTTTTCTGCACACGTAGTGTATTTTTAGTGCATACTGACTGTCAGGATCCCACAGTTTACCCATTCGTTCCAGCATATCCACTTTTGTGTCCTTAAACACTCGTTTTTTGGGGTCGACAGCTTATAAAAACTTATTTCTGTTTTTGTTTTTTTAGCCTATTTGCTGTACACCTTGTCATAGCAGCTTTTAGACATTGTTTTTGTTATAAATCAGAAATGACAAGGATGCAGTTTTTCACAATGCAAAGTCAATGGAGACCAGTGGATTGTCTTCCCCCAGTGGGCGTGGCTTTCAGATTAAGACGCGTGTCGCTCTGTCCTATCAAAATGACGAATATCAGGCATCTTTTTTATTTTTATTAAATGCTTGAAGAAATGGAAAAAAACACACACATTAACAACAATTATCGTCATTGTCATAACATAATACAACAATACTATAATATAAACAGAGTCTTTCAGTCCAGATGAAGTGCCAGCCAGTGTTCTTATAGCTTTCAAGTTTTTAGAGAACTCAATAGAATCAAAATACATTTTCATTTCAAGTTTAAATCTTTAAAAAAGAGGATTGCATTTAGAAATTTACATTTGTGAATGTGATATTTAGCTAACAGAAAAATAAGGTTTGTAAAATAAATATTTTTTTTTCACATTCATGAAAACCAAAAATTACATTTCTATATGTAAATTCAAAGTTAGGATTCACATAACATTTGATAAAATCATAGACGTCACACCAAAATCTCACTGTGGGAGAGCTGTTCCAAAATTAATGTAGTTTCAGGTTTCTCTACAGAAATTTCTTCATTTTTCAAAACTTCCTTTTACTATTAGATGATGACAGTGTAATTTGTGTATATCAGTTTATTTATTTGGGGAAATAAAAAAAAACAATAAAACTGTTTATTAAATTCACCCCTCATTTATTGACACAAAAGTTTTTTATTACAGAGAAAAAGCACAGTATTCAAATGACTGTTCAGCCAGTCAGTCAGTGGTTTGTTTTGGTGACAATTACAAACTCATATCACTAACTCAGAATTAAAAGAGTTGTGTAAAGTTAAGGCATACTGTAAATTATTGGGAACATTAGAGTACAAAACTACAGCTTTTCTTCCACTACAGTCAGATCACTTAAACTTCATTATTACCGCACACAAAGCCATCATATGCAGTTACTGATTTATTGACTTGCATTTCTATAACAAATATTTATATAGCTATCAGTCTAAATAGCAGTGAGTGCACAGTTTTTTGGTAAACAAGATTATTAAACGAGACTATAGATGAAAACACACATAAACAGGAAAAAAGCTTGTCGGTATAGTGTGGCTATGTTCGGAATAGCATTATTTCTACTATTGCTGTTGTATACTGTACCCCACAATGCACTGCGTTTGACTTGACCTCACATTTTGAGTTGTGAACTTAAAAATGTCTTTCTCAATTCATTATTTGATTGAACTGGCAAAATTTTAAATGACACTAAAACATGCAAAATAAAAACCGCCCAGCTAACAGGCAACGTTTGGTGAAGGTTACGTACATGTTGAAGTAAAACGTTCTTAGGTTTTTTTTGGAACATCATTATGATATTGTTTTTACTTGATGAACATTCTCATAACGTTGAGAGAAAATGTTCTGATAATGATATTTTTGGAACATCTTTATGATAGTTTTGATATTTGCTTAATGTTAACGCTAAAGTATTTTACAAGTAAACGTTATTATACTAAAATTATCATAAACTTTTAAATAACATTATAACACATTAGAAACGTTGCAAATCACTGTTCCCGCAACCTTTTTTGGACATAAATTTGTTAGCTGGGTGGACGGTGTACTATTGCGTACCATTTAAGAATAATCATACACAATTAGCGGTGTATACTGCGCATTACTCAGTCAATAGTAAGTACTCCATTCCGAACACAGCCAGTGTGTAAGTAGAGCTCTGTGGAACTGCGTCTCTTTCTACATGAATTCTACACTTCGTTTCCGATCCTGAGCTGTAATTCCGATCCTGATCCTGGTGTGTGTTTGCGCGACGATGATAACGATGTTTCTCTTCACAGGTGTGTGTGCAGGTGCGATCTGTGCGAGTGCTGCGCAGTGAGTGTGTGCTGTGTAGTCGGGTTCATGATGTTTTCGGTGATGTACGCCACCAGCAGGCAAATGATGACCAGCATCACGCAGATGGCTCCGCCCACTGTCGTCATGGCGATAACGATGTCCTGCATCCCGCTGGGCTCGAGGCTGAATTCCACGCATGCTTCGGCCCGGTCGAGGGCGTAGGGCCGCACACAGAGGCGGTACGGCACGTTAGCGTGCAGCTCGGTGAGTAAATAATCACGGCAGCTGCTGCCTAAATGCACGCCGGCGCATTCGAACTGGGTGTAGCTGCCGTTCCACCAGCAACTGAGCCGGAAGCCGCCCGCAGGCCCGTGAGCGGGGCTCGCATGAGCCTTCCACTGAACGAACACACTTCCGTTGGACAGGATATTCGCCGTTAGCTGTCGGTCAGGTGAGCTCACTTGTCGACAGGTAGCGCCGGCGCACCGGAAGTCCGGTCTCGTATACCGGAAACACAAACGCCCCGGGTCACCTTCCTCAAGAGTGCGGTATGCACACAGCGGCCCGACTTCACCCAAAACACGCCACCATCTTACAGTAGTGCTGTTGTCCTGTAGCTTTGGTATCCGCTTGGAGTCTTTATTGGTGTTATTATTACTGTACTGGGCATCACGGATGCTGCTGGTCCGGTTCGGTAAAGCTCTGCTAAGAAGCAGCAGAACCGGGAAGGAGTAGCGGAGGACTGATCCCTGATGGCCTGCCATGTCTGATTTATATCGCTTAATTATTCACAATCGATGGACAGATGCGGAGAATACCGGAGACGTGCGGTCGCCATCACACCGGTGCGCGCGACCTGAAAAAAAAACAGAATTAACCGCCAAACACTGACTCATGCGTCGCTAAAAAAACAAACAAAACACTAACGGTTGAATCTCTGAATACAAGACGAACAAAACAACATCGATTAACATTATTATTAAGCAGACTGATAAGGATTTGTTGTAAATAAAGACGGAGATTTAAAGATTACCTCAGAGAAAACCTTCCGCTGCAGCCCCCGGACGAGAGCGCGCATGTGTCAGTGCGCGCGCGCGCGCTCGCGCGTTTAATCACTGTGTTAATTAGCATACTTCCTCTCGTCTTTCGTCCATTCTCACTTTATCTGATCAGAAACCAGGCGATTTTTTTGTCTTGATATCTATTTATCACTCAGTGAGTTTATATCTATATCTCCCCCCACACACACAATTTACCAGAAAAATATAATCAATAATATCACACTGGAATATCATATTCAATATTATACATCTATAGCTATGTTTTGCTGCCCCCCCCCCCCTGTTTTTGTTGTCTTTTCTTTTCTCCCCTATCTGTTTACTTGTGTGTATGTCATGTCTTAATAATTAAATAATCATCAACAATTCTAAAAAAATACATTAATTTAGAAATATGCTCTATATTAATCATTATAATTAATTAAATTAACCAACGCGTTATGAAAGATTATCTACTGAAAAAAAAACAATTTAATAACGTATGAATCTGCACTAATATACTATTGTTGTTTTTTACATGATGGTTTATTTCAGGTTTTTAAACACGTTCAAAGATATTGGAGTAGAAGGAGCAAATAAACAACTGATAGTTTGATTTGTTGTGTGTTCCATGAATTTTGCATTTAATTGTTTTACTGAAAATGCGTGAAAATAAGATAGCATGCAGGCTTCAACAGGCAGTCCATCACGTGTTCATAAAAATAAAAAGTAAACCCATCCTGTAACACGTGACTGGTTGTGAATAAATATCAGAAAGATTCTGTAGCCTACTTAGCTGTGTGAGAAAACCTCACGAGCACAGTTTGTGTATTTATTTATAATTAGTTTATGGTTTTTCTCCTTCTTCGCTGTGTATTTTCAGTTTGAATTTAACTCCATCTAGTGTTCATCAGCAGTAATACTTGTCAAAATGTTGAATCATCACCATACATTAAGAGCATAATTTAAAATATGAAAGCTTGTTTCCGCCGTGGAATAAAACAATTTAAAAGAATTTAAATTGCAGCTTTTTAACACACAACTCTGACTTTTTTTCTCACAATTGCGAGTTATTAAGTCAGAATTGCGTGATATAAATCGCATTTTACGAGAAAAACAGTAAGAATTGTGAGATAAAAAGTCGCAATTATCTTTTAAATTGTTTTATTCCGTGGCGGAAACAAAATGAGAAGATCTCGAGGTAAATAAGGCTACGTGAGAATGACGTGCGCGTGCCGTGAAATATTCACCGTCATCATCCTCATCATCATCATAAAGAGATGATTCGGCCCAAACACACACACACACACACACACACGCGTGTTGATCGGAAGGATTGAGTCAGCGCTTCTTCTAATGATGGAAACATGCAGAATCAGACACACAGAGTTTAATAAACCCCCTGAGAATAAGTGCCCGATGATCTTCATCAGCAGAAATTAATAAGACTTTTACTCATTAGAGTGGGTTAGTTCTGTTTAGACACAAACATTGAGACATACAAAACAAGAACAGAAAACATGGGGGACATGTGAAAAACACAGTGTGGGGCATGTTGTCACACTGTAACTTGCCATTAACGAGCTGAAGTTCCCATTAAAACATTATTTCTAAATGCTCGAAACGTCCATTTATTTTATTTATTTTTTTGCGTTTTTTTATTGGTTATGTGAACGTTAAGTAAATATTCCATTTATAATTCTTCAAATATTATGGGAATTTTACTTTTGAATATTATAACAAATGTTAAACAAACATTCAACTAAAACATTTCAGTGGAAAAAACTCTCCATGAACAATGTTTTTGTGCTAACGAACATAATTATAAAATCCGTAACACTTTACAATAAGGTTCATTAGTAAACATTAGTTAACGTGAGCTAAGAATGAACAATACTTCTACAGCATTTATTAATCTTAGTTAATATTAAATTCAACATTTACTAATACATTATTAAAATCAAAGGTTGTGTTAACATTAATGCACTGTGAACTAACATGAACAAACACTGAACAGCTGTAATTTTATTAACTAACATTTACAAAGATTAATAAATACAGTAACAAATGTATTGCTCATTGTTAGTTCGTGTTAGTTAATACATTAATTATAACTAATGAACCTTATTGTAAAGTGATACCAAAGAAATCTATTAACGTTAAAGAACGTTTGATAACTTTGAGAGAACAATGCCAGAACTGAAAACCACATTAAAGGCTAAAACAACTATAAAACACAAATCAATTCACAAACCAACAAAAATGTAAACGACAACAAATGATATCAAATCATAGCCATGAAAACCATAACTAATATAAAAATGAATGGTCCCTCCTCCAGTTCTCACTGATCGTTGAACACTTAACCTCATTTAAACTGAGTTTATCGTCACTCAGGCATTTAATAATTGATTAAAGATTGAAATCCCATCGGCCTCAGAAGCCCGAAAACCTGCAGCTTTAATGAGCCTGAAAACACGATTGCGCATCTGAGCGTGCGCGCGCGTTTATATACAGAGCTGATGTGAGCGCGCGCGATGGACAGACTGAGAGAGAGAGAGAGACAGAGACAGACAGACAGATGGAGAGTGAGACAGATTGAGAGTGAGACAGACAGACAGACAGACAGACAGACGGAGAGTGAGACAGACAGACAGACAGACAGACAGACAGAGTGAGACAGACGGAGAGTGTGACAGACAGACAGACAGACAGACTGAGTGAGACAGACAGAGAGTGAGACAGACAGACAGACAGACTGAGAGTGAGACAGACTGAGAGTGAGACAGACAGACAGACTGAGAGTGAGACAGACTGAGAGTGAGACAGACAGACAGACTGAGAGTGAGACAGACTGAGAGTGAGACAGACAGACAGACTGAGAGTGAGACAGATTGAGAGTGAGACAGACAGACAGACAGACAGACAGACGGAGAGTGAGACAGACAGACAGACAGACAGACAGACAGACAGAGTGAGACAGACGGAGAGTGTGACAGACAGACAGACAGACAGACTGAGTGAGACAGACAGAGAGTGAGACAGACAGACAGACAGACTGAGAGTGAGACAGACTGAGAGTGAGACAGACAGACAGACTGAGAGTGAGACAGATAGACTGAGAGTGAGACAGACTGAGAGTGAGACAGACTGAGATTGAGACAGACGGAGAGTGAGACAGATAGACAGAGTGAGACAGACTGAGAGTGAGACAGACAGACAGACAGACTGAGGGTGAGACAGACAGACAGACAGACAGACAGACTGAGAGTGAGACAGACTGAGAGTGAGACAGACAGACAGACTGAGAGTGAGACAGACAGACAGACAGACAGACGGAGAGTGAGACAGACTGAGAGTGAGACAGACAGACAGACAGACTGAGGGTGAGACAGACAGACAGACAGACAGACGGAGAGTGAGACAGACGGAGAGTGAGACATGTCTGAGGTCCTGACAGTGGACGCTATCCTCTTCGGCCTGCTCGTGTTCTCCGGGATCATAGGAAACATCCTGGTCATCTCTGTGGTGAGACTGAACCATATTTATGAGATGAAAAGTAGAAATGATGACATACTAACTCATATTTATGTCAAAAGGTCAAAGTTATGATAGTCATATTTATGATGAAAAGTCAGTTATGGCACACTAAGTGATATTTATGAGATGAAAATTCAAAGTTATGAAATACTGTCATATTTGTAAGATTAAAGGTCAAAATTATGACATACTAAGTCATATTTATGATAAAAAGCCAGTTATGCATACTAAGCATAAGTGATATTTATGATATAAGTGTGTGTGTGTGTGTTCAGGTGTTCCAGTGCTGAATGTGATGTGTGTGTGTGTGTGTTCAGGTGTTCCAGTGCTCGAAGGAAAGCTCCTCTCGTCACCTGCCGCCGTCCGACACCATCCTGGTGAACCTGTGCCTAGCGAACCTGCTAACGTCGCTCTTCCGCACGGTGCCGATCTTCGTGTCGGATCTGGGCCTGGACGTGCGGCTGAGCTCCAGCTGGTGCCGCGTGTTCATGCTACTGTGGGTGTGGTGGCGCGCAGTGAGCTGCTGGGCTACGCTAGCTCTCAGCGGCTTCCACTGTGCGACCTTGCGGCGGCAGCACGTGTCCATGGGCCCGCGGGGTCTCCGGCGCGAGCGTTTGCGCGTGTGTGCGCTCCTGTCCGCCGTGTGGCTCGCTAACCTGCTGTTCTCCCTGCCCGCGCTAGTCTACACCACAGACGTGCGCGGGAACGCTACAGTGGAGATAATGGTGATTAGCTGTACGACGCGCCCCCTGCTGGGCTGCGTGTGGAAGTTTCCTAGCGAGCGCCACGGATATGCTTTCGCCTCCACGTCGCTAGTGCTAAACGAAGTGCTGCCGCTCATTCTAATGCTGGGAACGAATCTTGCTACGCTGCACGCGCTCGCTAAGCACATCCGGGCGGTGTCCGGCGGCGGCGCGGCAGAGCCTCACGTGTCCAGCGAGCGGAAGGCGGGTCACGTGATCATGGCGCTAGTGGCTTTATTCGTGGGCTGCTGGGTTCTGCAAGTCGCCGCCGTCACCTACTATAACCACAACGGCGGGAAACACGCGGAGGCGCTGCTAACCATCGCGCACTTCTCCGCCTCGCTGTTCGTGGGCTTCAGTCCGCTGGTGGTGGCGCTGGGACACGGGAAACTGCGGCGCAGGATCGGCAGGATTCTGGAGCAGTGCACGCGGTGGGTCCGGCGGGCCGAGGTGGAGCAGCGCAGCGAGAACAGCGGACAGACTAACGAGACGAACGGGAAAACGCCACAGAGCGAGAAGAAGTGACTCGGACACCAGGACACGTTCATACACGGGGAAACAGCTGACGACACTGGAAACACGTTAGAAAACAATCATGGTTCGGTAAATCACAATTGTCATTATGTTATAATAGTCATTATGTTAGATTTTATCTCATTATTTTGATGTTTTAAATCCTAGTTATGATATAAATTGTATGTCCTAATTATTACTAATATTGCCATAATTTTGCCTTTTTATCGTGTCACAATTTCAACTTTTCATCTCACAATTTAGACTTTTATCTCATAATTATAACTTAGTGTTATAATTTTAACATTTTTCAATTTCGCTTTTTTATGCCATTAATTTAAACTTTTATCTCATAGTTTAGAATTGTTTTGCCCTAGTTATGATATAAAATGTTGAAATTATCAATTTGCATGTCCTAATTATCACTAATATTGCTATAATGCTAAAATTTAAATCATGTCACATAATTTAGATTTCTCTCATAATTATGACTTAGTGACACAATTTTAACATTTAGTCAATTTCGCTTTTTTATGCCATAATTTTAACTTTTATCTCAAAGTTTAGATTCTTTTGTTCGTTATGATATAAAATTTCAAAATTGTTACTTTGCATGTGATCACTAATATTGCCAAAATGCTAAAGTTTTGACTTTTTAATTGTGTCACAATTTAAACTATACATTTTATAATTTAGATTTGTCATAATTTAGATTTTCATCTCATAATTATGACTTTTATCTCATAATTATGACTTAGTATGTCCTAATTATCTCTTATATAGCCATAATTGTTACTTTTTAATCTCATTTTTATTTATTTTTGTCACAGTTTCAACTTTTTATCTAATAATTTATACTTTGTGTTATACTTCAGACTCTTTATGCCATAATTTCAACTTTTATCTCATAATTTTGACGTTTTATGTTCTAGTTATGATATAAAATGTTGAAATTATCACTTTTTGTCACTATTGTCATAATTTTTACTTTTTAAACTCATAATTTAGATTTTGTTTGTCAGTTTCAACTTCTCATTTCACAATTATCCCAATTTTAACTTTTTATGTCAAAATTTCCACTTTTATCTTATAATTGTGACTTTTTATGTCCTAGTTATGATATAAAATGTTGAAATTATCACTTTGTAAGTCCTAATTATCACTTATTTTGCCATAATGTCATAATTTTGACTTTTTAATCTCATAATTATTAATTGGTATGTCCTAATTTTGACTTTTTAATGATTCTGTAGAGAAGGTAATTCATGCATTCACACATTGATAGTAAAACTCCAGTAAATATTGAATGAATCTGAGCTTAATAATGTTGTTGATTTCCAGTCACAATCTACAGTTTTATTGCAATAAGTCTTGTTTTGAAACACAAATCTTGTTTTAAGATTTTCCTCATTTCTTCTGTTCCACGTTTCCCTGCAACATTAACATGTTTAACATCTGAATATCAGTCAAGTTCAACTGATGCTTTTATATGATCCAAATGTCAGTGTTTGTAGTTCACGCGACACTAAAACACTGTACAAGTGATGTGTGGAAACTGTGTTTCTGTGACGCTTTCAAACAGTGAGAAATCACACACTTCCCTTTAAACAAACCTTCATTTAAACTTCATTTAAACACCACACACACACACACACACACACACACACACAGACGAGACACATCTTAGTTGAGGAAAAAAAGAGACTGAATTGATTCACTGTCGTTCATTTGTGAGTTTAATCAGTCAAACACACACACACACACACAAGACACATAAAACACTCTTTGATTACAGCCCTTAGTCTCCCATTACTTTTAGTTGAAGGTTGCGATTTTAAACAAATTAAACTTCCAAACAAAATGATCAGAAATATGTTATTATTCCCTATAGAATATTATAGATATTATAGACTATAGATATTACCCTTAAAATGATGAATGGAAGCTTGTTTCCGCCACAGAATGAAAAATAAAAAAGGTAATTGCGACTTTTTATCTCATAATTCTGACTTTTTTTCCTCACAATTGCGAGATATAAAGTCAGAATTGCGTGAAATAGTCGCAATTGCGTGTTGTAAAGTCAGAATTATGAGATATAAACTCGCAATTCTGACTTTTTCTCTCAGAATTGCATGTTTATATCTGGCAATTATGACTTTATAATATGCAATTGGGAGATATAAAGTCAGAATTGCATGATATAAAGTCGCAATTGCATGTTGCAAAGTCAGAATTGTGAGATATAAACTATTCGGAGGGGAAAAAAGTCAGTCTTTTTTTCAATAGAATTGGACTTTATAACTCACAAATTGTGAGTTTATATCGCACAATTCTGAGAAAATATGTCAGAATTGCGTGATATAAAGTCGGAATTGCGAGAAAAAAAGTCAGAATTGTTAGTTTTTTCTCTCGCAATTCTGACTTTATTTCACGCAATTCTGAGTGTATTTCACGCAATTCTGACTTTATTTCACGCAATTCTGACTTCATATCTCGCAATTCTGAGAAATAAAGTCACAACTATCTTTTAAATTTTTTTATTATGTGGCGGAAACAAGCTTCCATACTTTTGCACCTGATCCTATCATAGTGTAATTATATATTTCTGTTGCCATGTTGTTTGTACATATTGTTCAAAAAAAAAAAAAAGGCTCTGGATTCCAAACAAAATGTGTTCCTGGCGCAGTTTGATGATGTAGAAAACACGCGACCCGCGGAGTCTATCCCGACGGAGAGAGCCGGGACAGGACGGACTTTATGACGGCGCGGAGTCTCCGGTGTCCCACGGCGAGCACGATGGGCGACAGCGCGATGAAGCTCATGTTAGCGAAGCGAGCGATGATTAGCAGGAACTCAGTGGAAGATCCGCGGTTATAGTTGAAGTAGTTCACCGAGATCACGTTCGTTCCCCAAGACGAGATGAAGAGGATGTTGAGCGCCAGGATCACCTGAGAACACACACACACACACACACACACACACACACACACACACACACAAGCAATCATCATCATCTGAAAGATTAAACACAATTCATCTCACGAAGCCCGCTTTGACCGTGGATGCGCTACTTTGTGATGGAAATTGATTAATCTGTGACAGGAAAATGCATTTAAACTCAATGGAGTGTGGGTGTTTTTTTAGTAAAGCGCCTAAAAATCTCAAAATTGTTACTTTGTATGTCCTAATTATCACTTATATTGCCATAATTTTGCCTTTTTAACCTCATAATTATGACTTGGTGTGTCAATTTTTTACTTTTTATGTCACACTTTCAATATCATGATATAATTATATTGTTATGATATACGGTCAAAATTATGACTTTTTTATTTTCTAATTATCACTTATATTGCCATAATGGCATAATTGTTACTTTTTAATCTCATAATTTAGATATTTTTTTTGTCACAATTTCAACTTTTCATCTCATAATTTATACTTAGTATGTTATATTTTAGTATGTTATATTTTTGCCATAATTATGACTTTTTATGCCATAATTACAACATTTATCTCATACTTTTTTACTTTTTATGTTTAGTTATGATGTAAAATGTTGAAATTATCAATTTGTATGTCCTAATTATCACTTATTGTGCCATAATGCCATAATTTTGACTTTTTAATCTCATAATTATTAATTGGTGTGTCATAATTTTGACTTTGTCCCAATTTCAACTTTTATCTCATAATTATGACTTTTTATGTTCTAGTTATGATATAAAATGTTGAAATGATCTATTTGCATGTCCTAATAATCACTTATATTGCCATAATTTTGACTTTTTAATCTCAAAATGATTAATTGGTGTGTCACAATTTTGACTTTGTGTCACAATTTAAACTTTTCAATCTATCACATAATTTTGATTTAGGAAGCTACATTTTTATGATATCAACTTCAAATTTGGTACACAACTTGGTTAGACGCATGGCTTTAATTATCTTGCGATTTCAGTGTCAAAATTATTTTGTAAAATATATATTTTAAAATTATAAAAATGTAAATGTTTAGTACGTTTGCTTTACAGTAAACTTATAACGTTTTTACGCTTTAATGTTCTGATGTTCTTTGACTCCTGCAATAATTGACAGTCCTGTATCTTTAAAAACAGCCAACTTTGGGTCTATATTCCAAAGCGTTCCTGATTTACAAGCCGTGAGATTGTGTTCCTCACCTTGGCGGCCCGTCGCTCCGCTGGGATCCGGGTGACGACTGGCGCGTCCTGACTCTTGCGAGTGTGTCCGTGAGTGTACAGCGTAAACAAGGAGCCCAGGTTCGTGACGCTCATCAGGAAGATGGGAATGGATTCATGGATCACCATGGAGGAGGTGGCGAAGGCCAGGCCGCTGTAAGCCGACGGAAAATCCCAAATGCATCCCAACAGCGGCCGAGTGGTGCTGCTCACCAACATCAGCGTCTGAGGGGTCGGAGGTCACACACAAGATCAATGTTGATCGTAAACACACACAGACTAGACGATGACACGGGAGTGGATTTTCAAACCTCTCCCACAAAAAAAATCCTAGAAGAATGACTCCCATTTCCTCCCACTCCCGTGTTGTGTTTTTTGGCCGGAATCTCTTAGTTACAGTGAAAAACACAGAACAGTTCACAGCATGCCCACCTTAGTTGAATACAAATACAAAATGTAGTTTTTTATGCTATTTTATAGAACTGAAAGCCAGCTTAAACAATGCACACACATTAAATTTCACGTACGTAAGTCATCCATGCAAACACACACACAAACACACAGGCACGCACACATTATATAACCAAATTTTCACTCAGTTTTTCTCCATGTTTTGGTTACTTCAGAGCGCCCAGAAACGTCGGCGAGCACAACTGAGGTATCATCATTTCCGCCATTAGTCGTTGCAGCGTGGCTTTCATGTCTGACTCCATTCTGATTGTGATTTTCGCGGCTACAGAGTGCATGAAGAAGCCTTCTTCTTCTCTTATATTATTGGTGGTTGGCAACTTAACCGCCACAACCTGTTACGGGTGGAGCTCGTCATTCACTTAACCAGCCACACCAACGCAAACAGGAGAGCGTAAAGAGACGGGCAACTAGAATTGAGTTCAAAATTAAAATATAGTTTATTTATATAAATTTATTTTATTTATTTACTTTATTTATTTATCAGGGACAACGTACAAATTACATTAATCTTACGAAGAGATGTTTTGTACCAGAGTTAGCCGAAGCTAATTTTCATCTGCAAATGGTATATTTGTGTATAAAGTTGGGTATCATAGTGTTATTACGATTCCTGGTCCCGCCCACTCCCGCTGACATTTTTTCCTGTCCCGTCCCATCCCGTGATTAATAGTGATTTTGTTTCCCGTCCCATGGGACTCCCGAAAAACTGTGAGCCTCTACCACAGACTGACCTCGGTGGAGTTCTCGTCTCCGTTCTTGGAGAAGATGAAGGCTGGGATGGCGTAGCCCAGGTTGAGGCTCCAGATGAGGCCGAAGCCGAGCACGAGGGGTCTGGGGGGTCCGCGGGGCCCGTGAAGGCTGATCACCGGCGGGGCCACGCGACGCAGCGTCTGGAAGTGGAACGCGCTCAGGAAGAACGTCGACCAAACGTTGGCAGAGCGGATCCAAACCCAGATGCCCATCATGAGGTGACACATATCTCTAGTGAGGAAAATCTGTGAGGAAACAGACGTGTTGAAGCTCGAAAGTTGGTACAGAGCATTCAATTAAATACAGTAAATACAGTCCTGTCAGAGGGAACACTACGGGCTCTATGTTAAGGATCTGAGCGCATGGTCTAAAGTGCACTCAGGGCGAGTCCGAATCCACTCCTGCTAGTTTAACGACGGGACAAATGGTCGGCGCTCCCGGCGCTGGTCCAAAAGGGTCGTCTCTACTCTCCTAATGAGTAATGGGTGTGTTTTGGGCATAACGTGCAATAAACCAATCAGAGTCTCATCTCCCATTCCCTTTAAAAGCCAGCTGCACTCACGCCATGGCGGATTCGCTCTTTACATGGAGGAATTTGCTAGCGGAAAAACAGAACACTTCTCTCGCGAGGAAACGGATCGCCTCGTGTATGAGGTTAAAGCTGTGTGTGTGTGTGTGTGTGTGTGTGTGTGTGTGTGTGTGAGAGAGAGTAAAGTGCAAGCAGACAATCTACGGGACAAACCGGATTCCACCACATCTTTATGTTCACAATATTAATCTTTTACTTTGTAACGCTTCTATTTTTAATATTTGGCTTGTTTGTGTGTTGCTGCGTGTCCCTGTGTGTGTAATAAGCAGATTGTGTGTGTAATAAGCAGAGTGTGTGTGTAATAAGCAGAGTGTACAAGCGTTGTATAGGCGGACATTACTAACGCGCTCTTTAAATAACAAAAATAAAACTGCACCATTGACTTTAGCCCAGGGTTCAGTTGGTCAACGGCTCAGTCTATTTCAGTTCCTCAAAACAGCAACGCTCCAACAATGTGCCTGAACACACACCTGGTTCTCAGACCAGCAGCCCATGGACACACAAACGGGCGTTAATGCATTCACTATTTAAACAACGTGGAGCAGGACGTGAAAATGAAAACTGCGTCAACAAACACAGCATGTCTTAGCATTTCAAAGGCAACCGATGTCTGGCAAATCTCAATAAACAACACTTGATTAGAATCCAAATGGGATTTTTGTTGGTTTTGATTGTTCTGAACAATCGTTAACTCTTAACAATGAATCAAACTCTAACATTGGCCCAATTAAACTCTGTAGAACGAATCAACAGACTTGTGAAGATGTGAAACAATCTTTTGTAACTTTGTTGCATTATTTTCCTGTTATCTCTGTAAAGCTGCTTTGAAACACTCTGTATTGTAAAAAGCGCTGTAAAAATAAAGGTGACTTGACTTGACATTTACACAGCTCAAAGCCTTCACAAAGACACTAGATTGGGTTCACACTCATTTCAGTGGTTTTTCTAGAGATTGAACCCAGACTGCAATCCCTTCTCCATACCTCAACATCCATCCATTCATTATCAGTTATGCATTCATTAACAGTTATGCATTCATTATCAGTTATGCATTCATTAATAGTTATGCATTCATTATCAGTTATGCATTCATTAATAGTTATGCATTCAACCAAGCGTTCCCATCCATGAGGGAATTCCTGCATACCTCCACTCCCAGATCGGACACCATCACGACTGTGTTTCTCACCAACGACACCATCAGGTTGGAGAAAGCCATGTTGACCAGGATCACGTCTGAGCTCCTGACGACTCCCGTATCCCGGAGAAGGCTTTGGCCGACCACTCCGATGACCGTGGTGTTCCCAACGTTCCCCAGCAGGACCAGAACCACGTAGAGCGCGAAGTAGAACGGAGACGAAGAGATGCGCTGACTGAGGCTTGAGGGTTTTCTTTGAGGCGCCATGTTCTTCAAACTTCTTCAGACTTCAATCATAAATGGAGCGTCTCTCAGAAAGTCTCAGTGATGTTGTATTTTCTCCATCCCAACGCCTTCCTCTCCTCCCACCGACCGCAAGCCGCTTTTATGGATCATGGTTACCATATAAATCCCCACATCCGCTGAATCCCGGTCCTGCTGTCATAGGAGAAGATGCAGTGAGTGGCAGGTGAGATTCCACCAGAGATATGGATGTTTTGGGATACATGAGCTGAACTTGCATCTTCACGCTCGAGGGATTAACTATCCCCACCAGGCTAATTAAACTCGCGCTAGTTAGCAGCCTAATTCATTAGTAAACCCACCACGATCCCACAGAGTCTGGGTCCAAGAAAAGACAGTTCTTTAGTTCTTTGTACTTTCTAGAAAGGATCCTCTCGAGTACATTGTGTAAATTATGCGTCTCCTTCATAAAGTATAGTTTTTCACATTTTCATCTATCGATCACACAATCATGCCAATTATGATGATGCTTCCATTTTATTTCAACTCTTTTCAGAAGGAGACCAGATTCCCTCACCCAAAGACATTAATATCTGTCTTTCCACTATGTTAGTGATCGTGCGTCCAGGAGAAAGACACACCATGACCTCTGACCTGAAGACATACAAAGAGAGATCTGAATCTGAGAGAAACGTTTCAAACACGTTTATTTTCATATTAAACATTGCAACAATCTGTTATCATTAAATAATTAGTATGCCAATTTGTATTACCTCAAATATATCACATTATATACACCGCAACTACGGAAGCCCATTTCTGGCACATAAGAAAAAAATCATGCTTTCATAAATCATAATTATGACATAAAAAGTCAAAATTATGACACTAAGTCATAATTATGCTACAATTTTCTATATGTCATAATCATTTGTTAACAAACAAGTATTCATTACTTTAATGAGCTCATTGTTTCTGCCTTAAATAATTACATTGTTTCAATTTATACAATTTTAGCTAACTGTGATTTGTAAATCTACTTTCTGAAATACATAACTTAGACAGTTTCCTCTGATAACAGATCACTGTAAAAGGTAATGTGGACTCATGCACTTTCTGTAAAGCTGCTTTGAAACGATGTGTAGCCTAGATTGTGAAAAATTTTATTCAAATAAATGTGAATTGAATTGAATGTTTAGGCCTATGAGATGAAAAGTCAAAATTATGACATACTAAATAAAAATTATGACATTAAAAGTAATAATTTCGAAATTTTAATCTTATAATTATCATAATTTTGATTTACAATAGCATGTTTCTTTTTATATATGACATAAATGGGCTTCGTCCCTACAGAAGGTAATTGGTTTGGTGAATGGAGGGATGAAAAAAAAAAATTTTCTATACTGATTGCGAAGTTGTGTAAATAGGAAATAAGTAAATAGGTTTGATGCGCGCTCCTAATTTGAAGAATGAAGCGCGCGAAGGTGGCTCGTAAAACGCGCGCGCCCTTTAAACTGCTAAGAAACGCGAACACACGGACGACGTATGATTCTTCAATGATCCAAAAGTTTTCAAAGTAAAATAATAATAATAAAATGGTCTTGATTTGATAGAGATTGTATCAGTCGTTATAATTTACTTAGTCAGAAATTGATCGGTCAATATTTACCTCAGAGAGCGCTGGAGAATCTCCCGCCGATACACGTCAGATTCAGAGTGATGAGGTAAACACGACGGTAAACACGACACATAGATGCATGGTGTTATCTTTGTAAGGTTTAATACGGAATCTCTTCTGCTCATCATGTAAAATAGGAGCAAATACATTTCAGTCAGATGTGTGAAATGAATAGATGCAAGCATAAAATAATGAAACACTCAGGTATTTATTTAATATAAAGGTTCATACTTCAACATCTCAGTTATCTGGTTAAGAATAATCAGTTAAATCAATCTTGTGGAAACGATGTGTGATGATGTTGTTTTACGACCGCTAGGTGGCAGTAGACACACATATCAGAGATAATAATAACACACAACTCAAGACTGCTGTCAATTTGACTCAACACACAGATCTGACGCAGGGACAGAGAAACTTAATAACACAATGTACAAGAAGAGCTAGATTCTTACGTGTTCCTGTTTAAGTCCTCCATCTTGTATGCTGCTTCATGTTTGGCTCCATTTTGAAGACTCTGCTATCTAAAAAATGCTGGGTTAAAAATCCAAAGCAATCTGGTGGGGAACATGCTGGGTTAATCTGTCATAATAACTGAGTTAACCCAACAGTCTGGGTTACATGTTTAACCCAAATGATAACTTGGAAAAAAGGAAAGGCGCTGGAGTCTGATAACTAAAAGATAACTATTTATGGCATGAACTGGCGAACATGATTTAGTCTGTTGTGCTTGTTTGCAAAACAAATACACAATCCAAGAATAAAGAAACTCAAGGTTTACCTTGTGTCGTACTCTCTGGCGGATATTGGCGCTCTCCTGTGAAGTGACGTGACACAGTTAAATCACTCTCATTATAATCAATGAAGCAGCCCACAGTGCAAACCCTTCGCTGATTATAACAGAAGTGATCTAGTGTATGTCTGCACTCGTCCGAAGCCCTCAGACACGGAATAAGAAAGGTATAATGTGAGAAATAAAGACGTATTAGTGTCTAGAATAATAATCTTGAGAGAAACACAGTATACAAACCTTAAATAATTCAGGAAGATTCCTCTCAAGACAAATTAAATTCCTTTTTATTTAGTCATATTTCATATTATTATATGATTTGATATGTATTATTTTACTTATTGATAAAACTTTACAATAAGGTTCATTAGTTTATTACCTTAGTTAACATGAACTAAGAATGAACAATACTTCTACAGCATTTATTAATCTTAGTTAATATGAATTTCAACACTTACTTATACATTATTAAAATCAAAAGTTGTATTTGTTATCATTAGTTAATGCACTGTGAACAAACATGAACAAACAGTGAACAGCTGTATTTTTATTAACTTAACATTAACAAAGATTAATAAATACTGTAACAAATGTATTGTTCATTGTTAGTTCATGTTAATACATTACCCTAACTAATGTTAACTAATGAACCTTATTGTAAAGTGTTACCTACTTATTTGTAAGAAAGTGTCTGCTGAATGAATAAATGTAAAAGAAATGCAATGCATTAACTAACTCTACTTCCTTAAATTAAAGGGATAGTTCACCCAAAAATGAAAATTCTGTCAGTATTTACTCTCCCTCATGTTGTTCCAACCTCGTAAAACCTTCGTTCATCTTCGGAACACAAATTAAGATATTTGTGATTAAATCTGAGAGCTGTTTAGCCTACCAATCAGATGTCTGTAAAAACATAATCTCAAAGCTGTACGGTGGGCTACAACAAGCTAAGCAGGTAGACATATTATACATAAAGAGCAGATGGGAGCAAGAAGGTAATCTGAGTCTTTCGGTAGAGGAGTGGGAAAGCATATGCGAGTCACAATGGAAAACTACACATTCTTTGTTCTGGAGAGAGTTTGCGTGGAAGGGTGTTTCTAGGTTTTTCTCCACACCTGCCCAGATCAAGCAAGTTGTGGGGTTGACAAGGCAAATCACTTTCACATTTTCTGGAGTTGTCCTTCTATTAATCAATATTGGTATGAGATACATAATTGTTTAGAAATAATTCTTAAGATTCAAATTCCTCTCAGTTTTGAGGTGATGTATTTGGGTTTGATTAGCAGTGGTTTTCCAAACAAGTACCAGTTCAGAATCCTAACAATAGCAAGCAAGAAAGCAATTACAAGAAAATGGCTGCAACCAACTTTGCCCACTCTCGAAGACTGGAAGAACATAGTACATGATATCTTTACAATGGAGAAGCTGACCTATGCTCTAAGACTAAAGTCTCAGTTGTTTTCAGTACTATGGAGGGATTGGATTGATTATATAACCCATATACAACCAGATTTAGGTTAACTGAATAAAATAAAGACAGTTGCGATTTAGTGACCTTGGGCAGACATTCTACAAGAATTGGGTCAATGTGTTGCAGTAGTGGTTCTTTTTTTTCTCTTTTTTTTTTCTTTACTCATATAGGTATTGTATATGATCTATTCTTCAAATGTATAAGAATATATTCCTTGGGTTCAAGTGATTCAATACTTTAATGTAACAAAGAATAACCTTTTTGTGATAATCTTAGTATACTTATAATGTCTGTGTTTCTCTATATTGAGTAATTTCTTTTTTTTTTTTTTGTCTGTTTTGTTTGTGTTTTGTTGATGTTTTTTTTTTTTTCTTTTTTTTTTTTTTGGTTGTTGTTGTTTTCTTGCTTTTGGAAAAATAACGAAAATAAAAAATATTAAAAAAAAAAATCTGAGAGCTGGATCAATCCATAGGCTTCTTCAGGGATTGAAACTTGCCGGCCTCGAAAAGTTATTAAAGACATCGTTAAAATAGTCCAAGTGACTACAGTGACTCAATCTTAAGTTTATCAAGTGACGAGAATACTTTTTGTGCGCAAAAAAACCCAAAAATAACGACTTTATTTCAACTATTCATTTCCTTCTCTGTGTGTCTTTAATAACTTTTAGGGGCTGGCAAGCTTCAATCCCTTAAGAAGCCTATGGAGGAGTGATCCAGCTCTCAGATTTAATCAAAAATATCTTAATTTGTGTTCCGAAGATGAACGAAGGTCTTACGAGGTTGAACAACATGAGGGAGAGTAAATACTGACAGAATTTTCATTTTTGGGTGAACTATCCCTTTAAATGCATCCTCTTTGATCGGTCAATTCAAATTCAGGAATCGGCATTTTCAAATGGAATTTGAATGGCACAGAGTCTTCGTTTCTGAGTAAGTACATGCAACTTTATTAAAAATAAATAATGTGACACACACTCTTGTGATAATGTCTTTGATGCCTGTCCATAGAGAGCTGTCTGTCAGACTACACGTGACAGGACGGACTTTATAAAGGCTCGGAGTCTCCGGTGTCCCACGGCGAGCACGATGGGCGACAGCGCGATGAAGGTGATGTTAGCGATGCGAGCCACGATTAGCAGGAACTGCGTGGAAGATCCGCGGTTATAGTTGAAGTAGTTCACCGAGATGATGCTGGCGCCCCAAGATGAAATAAAGAGGATATTGAGCGCAAAAATCACCTGAGCAAACACATAAAGAAGTATTATTCTGTGATATTGAATTAAAAACAGCCTGATCTAGTCATGCCTAACTCCTAACTCCACTTTCTTGTAGAAACGCTTCTGTTACTCTCTGGAGAAACAAAAACATGAACGAACTTGCTCTCAGCTCCCATGGGACAGTGAACCTACTCTTCCCACAGGATTGTGGCCATCAGTGAAGATCATTAGTTCAGGAAATGACATCATCATGGTATAATTAAACCTTGGGTCTGGGACTGCCTTGCTTAGTAGGTCTTTTGTTGGTCCTGGAACAACATTCCTATCAACCAGTTGGAATTTTAAACTTGAGGGAACCAATAAAATCCAAATTGGCCTTTTCGTTCATGTAACGTTCAGGTCATGTATAGTGTCCCAATAAAAAAATTAACTTTATTTTTATTAGACATTTAAAATCTCTGCTGTGAAAACGAACCACAACTATTGACGACATCACATTTCACTGGGGGGCGTATACATTTGTTTTTTATCCGGTATGTGCATCAACACAGGAGAACTCTAGCTTGGCTGTTTGGTGTTTTAAAGTCCCCCTGTGGTGAAAATCTAGCTTTTAATGTTTTTAATATGCTTTAAGACAAACCATGTGTAAATTCATAAGTCGACAGCATTGCTGAGTATTTTCTTCTTAAAACTGCAGTGAACCAAAGACAGTCTCAAAAACACGCTTTGAAATCGCTGGTGTTTCTGACGTCACAAACGACCTTGTAACCAATCAGATCAACGTGTGATCGTCAACGAGTGGATCTCTGAGTGAGTGAGTGAGTGGAGGCGGGGCTCATTTGCATATTCATAGAACAGCGCATACTAAATGAGGCAAGGGTGTCGGGTTACATTCAAGATATTTTAAGGCATGAATTTTTTTTTTCAAGGATAAAACGTTCAAATAAGTAATTTTGGTGATCAAAGATGAGTTTTAAGGGGTAAAACTATTGACTAAAGGGGGATTCGCTGAACATTTCTGAGTGTGTTTGCTGAGTAATATAATTTTCTAAGAGAACCATAATAATACAATACAGATATTGGACTGGCATGAGAAGCATAGCGATGGATCTTTTTTTAGATAATAAGAACTTGTGTGTGATTCTGGAACGTCCTATTCGGCAGATTGTGCACATGTGATCTGATCTTCCAGCAATTGTTGAAAATAAAGGTATGACTTTTACCCACAGTATGGTTAGATATAAACACTAGGAGTTGGGATAAGATCGTCTCACCTTAGCGGCCCGTCGCTCCGCAGGGATCCCGGTGACGACTGGCGCGTCCTGACTCTTGTTGACAGCTCTTCTTTTTCGTCCGTGAGTGTACAGCGTAAACAAGGAGCCCAGGTTCGTGACGCTCATCAGGAAGATGGGAATGGATTCATGGATCACCATGGAGGAGGTGGCGAAGGCCAGGCCGCTGTAGGTCGACGGAAAATCCCAGATGCATCCCAGCAGCGGCCGAGTGGTGCTGCTCACCAACATCAGCGTCTGAGGGGTCGGAGGTCAAAGGGATAGTTCACCCAAAAATAAAAAAATTAGCCCAGATTTACTCTCCCTCAAGTCATCCTAGGTGTATATGACATTCTTCTTTCAGACGAACACAATCAGAGTTATATTAAAAAATGTCCTGGCTTCCAAGCTTTATAATGGCAGTGAATGGCTGTTTCTGTTTTGAAGTCCATAAAAGTGCATCTATCCATCATAAAAGTAAGATAAATATCCATATTTTAACACGTTACAAAGTAAAATAACTAGCTTCCAGCCAAACGAACATACAGTCTCGTACGCAGTCTCTACATACCCCTAAAGCACAACTTACGCAACTCATGACGTCAGAAGTAGTGTAGTGCGTCATGCCGTAGCGTAAATATCAGCGTGTCGCATTACTATATACGACTATATATTACGATAGATGCACTTTTATGATGGATTGATGCACTTTTATGATGGATAGATGCACTTTTATGATGGACAGATGCACTTTTATGATGGATAGATGCACTTTTATGATGGACAGATGCACTTTTATAAGATAAGATAAGATAAAACCTTTATTCTTCCCACAGTGGGGAAATTTCTGTGTTACAGCAGCAAAAATTACGAAATAAAAATATGAAAATAAATACAAATAAATAAAAAAGAAAATATACTATAATAACAGTATATACACAATACAATGTATAAGCTAAAAGTAATAACAGTGTATTTTGATGACTGGTCTACTGGGAACAGCTTTGGTTATAAAGTCTAACAGCAGCAGGGAGAAAAGACCTTCTGTAACGCTCCTTCAGACACTTAGGATGTATCAGTCTGTGACTAAAGGAGCTGCTCAGTGATGTAACGGTTACATACAAGGGGTGAGAGGCATTCTGCAGCAATGATGATATTTTTGCTACCATCCTCCTTTCTCCCACCTCCTGTATAGTGTCCAGGGGAATCCCCAGGACTGAGCTGGCCTTCCTGATCAGCTTGTCTAGTCTCTTCCTGTCTGCAGTGGAGATGCTGCTGCCCCAGCAGACCACTCCATAGAATATGGCTGAGGCCACTACAGAGTCAAAAAAAGTCTTCAGTAGCTCTCCTTGCACCCCAAAAGACCTTAATCTCCTCAACAGAAAAGGTCTGCTCTGCCCCTTCTTATAAATTGCCTCGTTGTTTGTCCAGTCCAATTTATTGTTTAGGTAAACACCCAGGTATTTGTAAGAGTCCACTCTCCCAATGTCCCTTCCCTGAATCTTCACTGGTGATAAAGTTTGTTTGTTCCTACGCAAATCCACCACCAGTTCTTTCGTTTTCCCCGCATTTATCTGGAGGCAGCTCCGTTGGCACCAGTCCACAAAGTTCTGAACAAGTCCTCTGTACTCCCTGTCATCATCATCCGTAATCAGACCGACGATGGCAGAGTCATCAGAGAACTTCTGTAAGTGACAGGTTGCTGAGCTGAACATGAAGTCTGCCGTGTAGATGGTGAAAAGAAACGGGGCAAGAACCGTACCCTGCGGGGCTCCAGTATTGCAGACAATCATGTCAGACTCACAGTCACGAGTCCTCACATACTGTGGTCGGTCTGTAAGGTAGTCCAATATCCAGGCAGACAGATGATGGTCCACTCCCATATACACCATCTTATCCCTCAGGAGTGCAGGTTGAATGGTGTTAAAAGCACTAGAGAAGTCGAAGAACATGACTCTCACAGTGCTCCTAGCCTTTTCCAGGTGTGAAATAGCCCTATTTAGGAGGAAGATGATTGCGTCTTCCACTCCAATGCCCGGTTGATAGGCGAACTGAAGTGGATCCATTGATGGACTCACCAAAGGTCGGAGATGAGTAAGCACCAGCCTCTCCAATGTTTTCAACAGATGTGAGGTCAGTGCTACTGGTCGATAATCTCCAAAGTCTTTTGGGCGCGACGTCTTCGGAACAGGAACCACGCAGGATGTTTTCCATAACTGTGGCACCTTTCCCAGCTTCAGGCTAAGGTCAAATATGTACAGCAGTATGCCGCACAGCTGATCTGCACAGGTCTTAAGGAGCCAGGAGCTGATGCCGTCTGGGCCTGCAGCCTTCCTCGCCTTGATCTTCCTGAGCTCCATTCTCACCTGGGCTTCTGTAAGGGGCAGTGTGTATTTGATGGAGTGTTGACTGGAGGGAATCGACAGGGGGGGGAAGTTAGGTGTATTTTGTATTGTCTGTGAGCCGATAGCTGTGCAGAGAGAGGTAGGGCTGGAGCTGCCTGCTGTGGAGGCAGAGAGTGGGGATTTCAGCAGGGGGGACTGGATGAGGTCAGTGGAGGGCAGCCGATCGAATCTGTTAAAGAATAGATTGAGATCATTCACCCACTTCTGGTCACCCTCAGTCTGGAAACTGGACTCCTTATGACCCGTGATGGTTTTGAGCCCCTTCCACACACCGCTGACATTGTTCTGCTGCAGCTGATCCTCCATCCTCCTCTTGAAGCATGCTTTTCCCTCCCTGATCTTCTTTCTCAATTCTCTCTGGACAGTTTTCAGCTCTCCTTTGTTTCCTGATCCAAACACCCTCTTCTTCTCTTTAAGGAGAGTCTTTATATCAGGGTTAATCCACGGTTTATTATTAGCAAAACACCGTACAATCCTGGTGGGTACAGTATTCTCCACACAGAAATTAATATAGTCCGTAATACAGTCTGTTAGACTGTCAATATCTTCCTCATGTGGACTACACAGTTCCTCCCACACAGTTGTTTCAAAACAGTCTTTCAGAGCCTCACTGGTCTCATCCGACCATGTCATCACTGTGCGGGTGGAAACTGGTTGCCTGCATACAAGGGGTTTGTACACAGGTAAGAGATGAACCAGGTTGTGATCCGATCTTCCCAAGGGGGGAGGGGTGCTGATGTATAAGCCTCCTTTGAGTTGGCATAAAATAGATCCAGTGTTTTTTTATCTCTAGTGTGACATGAAACATACTGAGTAAATGTGGGCAAAGTGGAGGATGTAGGGGCATGATTAAAGTCTCCAGAGATAATGAGAAGTGTATTTGAGCTCTGTGTTAACAATCTGTTAACAACAGAATGCAGGACATCACATGATGGATAGATGCACTTTTATGATGGACAGATGCACTTTTATGATGGATAGATGCACTTTTATGATGGATAGATGCACTTTTATGATGGACAGATGCACTTTTATGATGGATAGATGCACTTTTATGATGATAGATGCACTTTTATGATGGACAGATGCACTTTTATGATGGATAGATGCACTTTTATGATGGACAGATGCACTTTTATGATGGATGGATGCACTTTTATGATGGATGGATGCACTTTTATGATGGACAGATGCACTTTTATGATGGACAGATGCACTTTTATGATGGATAGATGCACTTTTATGGACTTCAAAACAGAAACAGCCATTCACTGCCATTATAAAGCTTGGAATGTAAAATTTTTTAATATAACGCCGATTGTGTACGCCTGAAAGAAGAAAGTCATATACACCTAGGATGACTTGAGGGAGAGTAAATCATGGGCTAATTTTCATTTTTGGGTGAACTATCCCTTTAACCAAAAGGAAACACACAAGTTAAATTAAGCCCGTTGACCAATAAATAGACAGACTGACCTCGGTGGAGTTCTCGTCTCCGTTCTTGGAGAAGATGAAGGCTGGGATGGAGTAGATCAGATTGAGGCTCCAGATGAGGCACAAGCCGAGTATGAGGGGTTTGGGGGGTCCGGGGTGGCCGTGCACGTTCGTGGCGGCCGGTGCGAGTCGACGCAGTGTCTGGAAGTGGAACGCGCTCAGAAAGAACGTCGACCAAACGTTTGCAGAGCGGAGCCAAACCCAGATGCCCATCATGAAGCGACACCAGTTTTTATTGAGGAAAACCTGAGGAAGGAACAAGGCTGATGATTGCAATTGCTGATGGCAATTAAAATAAATCAAACGCACAACAATATCAAACTAGCAGCAGACGATGCTGTCGTTCACCCAGTTAAGACTACAAGCAGAGGTGACTGGAAACTAGCCCTCATTTCTGGCTGAATAACGAAGCGAGTCCTTAGAAAGGTCTGAGTTGAAATGGAAAAAAACACAAAGATTTCAACTTTCCAGAGAGAACCAGTCTGTAGCATTTTCACATTTGGACCAGTCTCAGCTCTCTCCATGTTTTCAGATAAGGATATCGTAGAGAAGTTTCAGTCCGGGTTTAAAACCGACTTTCTGCTTTGATATAACGCTGATGCTTTTATTCCTGACTGGGATACAGACTTTTATGGACTAAAGGGAATGTCCCAGTACCACCAGTCCTGCCAGCCTTCTGAAGGCACGGTTACACCAGCCCAAGCGTTTTACATGTTTCCGCTCTCAAACGCTGGGATAATCTCCCTCTATACCTGTCAGACCAACACCTCAACCTTTGTTCATGGGTCAATCAACACCATGGATCAAGGTTGAATTTTGTTTCACATGAACAGATGAATAAAGCATTGAACCCGAAAACGCTTTGCACTTTATTTGTGGCCTTTGGACAATAAAATCCTGTGAGCTTTTTGGCCTATTTTCGTGTGCGGATCTTTTTTCAGATTTTTTTAGTTCTTTTGGATCTACGCACCTCAAGAAGTTATTACGTTCATCCGTTTGGGACTTTGTTTTGGCGCTACGCCTTTTCATCCCCTTGACATGAACATATGAGAATTCTATTTAAACATTGATTTGGACATACACCCTTTTACAACCATTTAGCTTTAAAGCTAGCGTTTTTTCAACACAGAACTAACAACTTTATCTGGACAATAACTTTATTCTAGAGCTGCTGTAAAGCCTAAACAATCTCTGTTACTGTAATCTCCTATTATCACTGTAAAGCTGCTTTGAAACAGTCTATATTGTTAAAAGTGCTGTATAAATGAAGGTGACTTGACTTAGCGTTTTTTTCAACACCGAACCAGAAACTGACATTATATCACACATTTCCATCAATCACCCTCCTGTAACTCTTCCGTACCTCCACTCCCATGTCGGAGATCACCAGGAGAGTGTTTCTGACCAACGACACCATCAGGTTGGAGAAAGCCATGTTGACCAGGATCACGTCTGAGCTTCGGATGACTCCCGTATCCCGAAGAAGTCCTTCTCCGACCACTCCGATGACCGTGGTGTTCCCAACGTTCCCCAGCATCACCAGAATGACGTATATGGCGATGTAGAGCACAGACGACGGCGTGCGCTGAGAGGCTTTTCCTTGAGCCGCCATGTTTCACCTGAAAACTGGACAATCCAGTGATCAAAGTGCTTGAGATTTTTTCAGTATTTATGAAGATTCTCTCGGTGACGTCTCGGTGACCTCATCACCACATATATACCAACCCAACCTAACCCAACCCAGCCCAGCCCTGGTCCTGCTGGTGAAGGAGAAGATACCATGAGGGGCCGGTGAGATTCCACCAGAGATAAACCATTCCCATCAGGCTAATTAAACTCGCACTAGTTAGCAGCCTAATTCATTAGTAAGCCCACCACGATCCCACAGGGCTTAATATCAACGGTCCAAACAAACTCTTCACCGTTTAGCAATGAATAGCTGATGATACTTCAACAAACATTTTATTTAAAACATTTTTTTTTTTTTTTTTTTACAGAAAATCATATTACTATCTTTATTATTATCATTATTGTTTGTAGGATTGGGAGGGGGGGGGGCGAGAGAAAGGGTAACACTTTACAATAAGGTTCATTAGTTAATGTATTAACTAACATGAACTAACTATGAGCAATACATTTGTTACTGAATTTGTTCAACTTTGCAAACATTAGTTAATAAAAATATAGCTGTTCATTGTTTGTTTATGTTAGTTCACTAATGTTAACAAGATTTTTATAAAGTATTAGTAAATGTTGAAATGAACATGAACAAAGATTAATAAATGCTGTATAAGTGTAGTTCATTATTAATTCATGCTAACTAATGTTAACTAATGAACCTTATTGTAAAGTATTACCGTTTCATTTTTATTTGTCGATATGTGTATTTTGTAAAATTTCTGTATGTATTCCTGCAATTAAAAAAAAATAAAAAATTTAAACACGTAGTCACACAGTTATTAAAATTCTCCCATTTTATTTCAACTCTTATGCAGACTGACTAGATTTCTCTCTCAGAAAATACACAATACAAAATACTTTTTTCAAGGCAGTTAAGATCCATACAAGCGGCTTCAGATGATTGTTCAGTTTTAGGCCACTCCCCCCCACACCTGATGACATCATCTCCTGCGAGACGAACGATTTGTCCGCTCTCGTTCGCGTTCCCTCTGTCGGTGTCTGTAGGAGTGTGTGTGTTCGGGAGAAACAGACAACGATGGAGAGCACTCGCTACGACTGCGCCTGAAAGACAGACAGGTCAAACTATTCTGTTTAATTTAATTTTCTATTTAAAACTATTTCATTTAATATTCAACAAAATTATTGATCTCCTGCATTGACACCATTATATAAGTACTGAACTGAGCTGGACGATGACATCACGGTTTTCTCCAGAGTGGCTGTATATATATTTATAAATTAACTAAATTAAAAACTTTTTTACAACAAAAATGAACCATCACTGAACTCACTTAAGCTGGACTGTGATGCTATTTTCTTCTGGAAACAAACTTTGTTGCATTATTTCCTGTTATCTCTGTAAAGCTGCTTTAAAACACTCTGTATTGTAAAAAGCGCTGTATAAATAAAGCTGACTTGTCTACTCCGTCAGGTTATATATATTCAGGTGTGAATGCTATAGATGAGGGTTACCTGCGTCTGGGAGGAGACGGGATCCAGCGAGTGTTTCGTCGTTCATCACTGCGACTCAGGCGCTTCCTACTGAGAAACAAACGTGAAACACTACCTAATATCACTAATATCACTCTTGTACAGTCGTGTAGCTCACCGTTCTCGGCACGTGATCTTTCGACAGGCGTTTTTGAGGGCGAGATGCGACAGTGGAGATTCGTGGTTCTTCTGGTTTTCTGCAGGAGTCGCTGAGAGAACGAGAGAATGAATGTACAGCAGAAACATATTTATATATATATATATATATATATATATACAGGTCCTTCTCAAAAAATTAGCATATTGTGATAAAGTTCATTATTTTCCATAATGTAATGATAAAAATTAAACTTTCATATATTTTAGATTCATTGCACACCAACTGAAATATTTCAGGTCTTTTATTGTTTTAATACTGATGATTTTGGCATACAGCTCATGAAAACCCAAAATTCCTATCTCAAAAAATTAGCATATCATGAAAAGGTTCTCTAAACGAGCTATTAACCTAATCATCTGAATCAACTAATTAACTCTAAACACCTGCAAAAGATTCCTGAGGCTTTTAAAAACTCCCAGCCTGTTTCATTACTCAAAACCGCAATCATGGGTAAGACTGCCGACCTGACTGCTGTCCAGAAGGCCATCATTGACACCCTCAAGCAAGAGGGTAAGACACAGAAAGAAATTTCTGAACAAATAGGCTGTTCCCAGAGTGCTGTATCAAGGCACCTCAGTGGGAAGTCTGTGGGAAGGAAAAAGTGTGGCAAAAAACGCTGCACAACGAGAAGAGGTGACCGGACCCTGAGGAAGATTGTGGAGAAGGACCGATTCCAGACCTTGGGGGACCTGCGGAAGCAGTGGACTGAGTCTGGAGTAGAAACATCCAGAGCCACCGTGCACAGGCGTGTGCAGGAAATGGGCTACAGGTGCCGCATTCCCCAGGTCAAGCCACTTTTGAACCAGAAACAGCGGCAGAAGCGCCTGACCTGGGCTACAGAGAAGCAGCACTGGACTGTTGCTCAGTGGTCCAAAGTACTTTTTTCGGATGAAAGCAAATTTTGCATGTCATTCGGAAATCAAGGTGCCATAGTCTGGAGGAAGACTGGGGAGAAGGAAATGCCAAAATGCCTGAAATCCAGTGTCAAGTACCCACAGTCAGTGATGGTCTGGGGTGCCATGTCAGCTGCTGGTGTTGGTCCACTGTGTTTTATCAAGGGCAGGGTCAATGCAGCTAGCTATCAGGAGATTTTGGAGCACTTCATGCTTCCACCTGCTGAAAAGCTTTATGGAGATGAAGATTTCATTTTTCAGCACGACCTGGCACCTGCTCACAGTGCCAAAACCACTGGTAAATGGTTTACTGACCATGGTATTACTGTGCTCAATTGGCCTGCCAACTCTCCTGACCTGAACCCCATAGAGAATCTGTGGGATATTGTGAAGAGAAAGTTGAGAGACGCAAGACCCAACACTCTGGATGAGCTTAAGGCCGCTATCGAAGCATCCTGGGCCTCCATAACACCTCAGCAGTGCCACAGGCTGATTGCCTCCATGCCACGCCGCATTGAAGCAGTCATTTCTGCAAAAGGATTCCCGACCAAGTATTGAGTGCATAACTGAACATAATTATTTGAAGGTTGACTTTTTTTGTATTAAAAACACTTCTTTTATTGGTCGGATGAAATATGCTAATTTTTTGAGATTTTGGGTTTTCATGAGCTGTATGCCAAAATCATCAATATTAAAACAATAAAAGACCTGAAATATTTCAGTTGGTGTGCAATGAATCTAAAATATATGAAAGTTTAATTTTTATCATTACATTATGGAAAATAATGAACTTTATCACAATATGCTAATTTTTTGAGAAGGACCTGTATATATACAGATGTCTAGTTTTTTTACTAGTGTGTGCATGACACTATAGTTCATTTATGTAAGTGAGGAGAGCAAAATAAAGTAAACTGTGACATATTATACCCAAAAATTCTTCATACAGTGACTACCAGTAAAATTTATAAAAATTCGGGACCAAATATTATTCAGACACTTTGACCTGATTATGTTTTGCTGAAGTGTTTTTTCTTTAATTGCTAATGCACCTTTTTACACCACAGACTGAACAACATGAAGCATTGCTTGGTAACTGGTTGAGCTAAACTGGTATTATCTAATTGTGTAGTTAAATTTAACAGCTGACAGATATTCAACATAATTCATGTGTGAAACAGTCTAACAGAAAGACGGACAAAACCAGTGAAATATCAACTGATTTAATAACTCTGAGTTCTTCTCATATTTTATTACCATTTTCTAAACTATAGCAAATAAACTGTGATAATGTGAGAAATGTTGAAGGTGTCTGAATAAACTTTGGTTTGACTGTATATATATATGAACGCACCAGGTTTAGACGCAGGAGAGAAACTGGCCGCCGGCTCGTGTGTCGGGGTGTGTGTTGCGAACGCTTTTCCTCCGGGGTTGCTCGCCAACGATAAACGCGTTTCCTCCACTTGATGCTGAAGAGCCGTCAGCGAATCACACTGCAGTGTGTACAGCCGCAGAATACAACAGCTGATCTCAATCAGGTCCTCTTCTGACACCCCGAACAACAAGAACCAGGGCGGCTGCTCAGGCAGAGGGATCTGACAATGTTTAATAAAAAGAGTAGTTCACTTTAGAATTAAAATCTCCTGATAATTTACTCTCCTCCACGTCATCCAAGATGTTCATGTCTTTCTTTCTTCAGTTGAAAAGAAATGAAGGTTTTTGAGGAAAACATTCCAGGATTTTCTCCATATAGTGACTTCAATGGAGTCCAACGGGTCGAAGGTCCAAATGTGAGTTTCAGTGCAGCTTCAAAGTCTCGACACGATCCAGCCGAGGAATAAGAGTCTGATCTAGACAAACCAGCGGATATTTATATACTTTTTAACCACAAATGCTCATCTTCCACTAGCTGTGATGCGACACACATTACGTGATTACACTGAAAAGTCACGCGTGTTCTGGTTCAGTAATGTAGGATAGGGCAAAAAACTCATTATATCTCATTAAAACTCATCAAATCATCTCATTTTCTCCTCCAACTTCAAAATCGCCCAACATCATAGTTTTACCTTTTTTTTTTTTTTTTAAATGGTGTTTGACTTAGTCTTTGCACGTTCGCTTTGTAAACACTGGGTCGGTACTTCCGCCTTCGTCACGCGTGACCTTTCAACGTGATCACGTAATGTGTGTCGCATCACAGCTAGTGCAAGACCAGCATTCGGGGTTAAAAAGTATATAAATGTTTATTTTGTTACAAAATGTCCGCTGGTTTGTGTAGATAAGACTCTTATTCCTCGGCTGAGATCGTGTAACTTTCCTGTAGCTCAAACACTAGAGAGTTGGCGCTTGCAACGCAATGCATATATGTAAATGTATTGAGACTTTGAAGCTGCACTGAAACACACATTTGGACCTTCGACCCGTTGGACTCCATTGAAGTCATTATATGGAGAAAATCCTGGAATGTTTTCCTCAAAAACCTTCATTTCTTTTCAACTGAAGAAAGAAAGACATGAACATCTTGGATGACGTGGAGGAGAGTAAATTATCAGGAGATTTTAATTCTGAAGTGAACTAACCTTTAATGGGAACGTTAGCAAAATGTTCTTAGAACTTATTTTTGTTAAATGCTATGTGTGTGAAGGTCAGGTTTAATTGAGGAGTTATAAAACATAAAATTATCTAAAAAAAACAACGTCACAAGAAACATGTGATTCACCTGTAATACTCTTGCAGAAAGAAAGATACACGCACATGCAACTGTTTCAGCACTATATCTCAAAAACACATCAGTCCTCAAGCTGTCGTTCATGTAGTTCCTGGAGAAACACAGATGGACCGTTAAAACAAAAGTGAGTGTTTAGTCACAATGTTTAGTTCAGGATCTCACCAGGCTATCTGAAGCAGTCTGGTGTTCTTCTCACACTCCAGAACCTGAAGATACATCATGATCACCTGCACAGGTAATACAGGATGAGGCCAGAACGCAAACGCTGACAAATGTGTCACAATTTTAGAAATTACACAATTTACATCATGTACATCCTAAATTGTAACACTGAAACAAGCATTTTCTGTGAAACTACTTTAAAACAATATGTATTTGTGAATTTGTTATTATGTGCACTAGAAAACTGTATACAAGAAAACACAAGCACATGTTGTATTCTCAGTGTTGCAGCGAGCGAAGCGTTACAGTAAACATTAACGCAACTATTGGAATGGTGGAGCAGCAATTTGAAAAGAATCTTCCTGCGCAACAGTTAACGAAACTTTTACATGTTCATATCTAACTGAACAAAAACACATCTGGTTTAACAATACAGACATTTGAACAAAACTATCGGTCCGTTAAGTCCCTAGTTTTGTCACAACCGCAGTAACGCAATAATGGACGTTAAATTATGTTTCTCACGTATTGCTCAACTGTGCGCGAGACGGAGTGGAACGCAAAATATGAAGTATACCTGGGCATTTAATGTCTGTTTTTCCGTTACTCATCCTGGACGACACTGAAAGGTTTACAAGAACATACTACAGTAATGCACTAATGAAAGTTAAATGTTGGGCTATACTATTTGTTTCGCGTATTGCTAAACTGTGTAAGTCGCAAAACACAACAGATACCTGGGCCTTTAATGTTCGTTATTTCGTTACTCATCTGCATAAGTCATTAGACAATACTTAGTAAGGTTTACGAGAACATGCTACATTTACGCAATAATGAACAGTAAATGTTGGGCTATACTATTTTTTTTGGCTTATTGCTCAACTGTGCGAAAGATGGAGTTGAACGTAAAACATAAAGTATAACTTTGTCTTTAATGTCCGTTATGTCGTTACTCATCTGCATAGTCAATCAACAAAACTTTGAAAGGTTTATGAGAACATGCTACACTAATACAATACTGAACGTTTAATGTTGGGCTATACTATTTTCCGCGTATTGCTCAACTGTGCGAAAGACGCAAAGCACGGTGTATACCTGGGCCTTTAATATCCGTACTGTGCAAAAGAAGGAGTTGAACGTAAGACACAAAGTATAACTTTTTCTTTAACGAGTATTGTGTTACTCATCTGTGTAGTCAATCAACAACACTTTGGAAAGGTTTACGAGAATATGTTACAGTAACGCAAAAATGAACGTTAAACACCCAGGTATACTTTGTGTCTTACGTTCCACTCCATCTTTCACGCAGTTGAGCAATAAGTGAAAAAAAAAAAATAGTATAGCGGCTAGCCCAACATTTACTATTCATTATTGCATTAATGTAGCATGTTTTCATAAACCTTACAAAGTGTCGTCCAATGACTAACAAAGATGAGTAACGAAATAACGAACATTAAAGGCCCAGGTATACTTCGTGTTTGCGTCTTTCGCACAGTTGAGCAATACGTGGAAAAAATAGTAAAGCCCAACATTTAACGTTCATTACTGCGTTAATGTAGCATATTCTCGTAAACCTTACAAAATGTCGTCCAATGACTACACAGATGAGTAACAAAATAACGAACATTAAAGGCCCAGGTGTGCGTAGTGTTTTGCGTCTTTCGCACAGTTAAGCAATAAGCGGGGAAAAAAATAGTATAGCCCAACATTTAACGTTCATTATTCGTTAATGTAGCATGTTTTCATACACCTTACAAAGTGTCATCCAATGACTAACGAAGATGAGTAACGAAATAACAAACATTAAAGGCCCAGGTATACTTCGTGTTTGCGTCTTTCGCACAGTTGAGCAATAAGCGGAAAAAAAATAGTATAGCCCAACATTTAATGTTCATTACTGCGTTAATGTAGCATAGTCTCGTAAAGCTTTCAAAGTGTCGTCCAATGACTACACAGATGAGTAACGAAATAACGAACATTAAAGGCCCAGGTATACTTCGTGTTTTGGTTCCACTCTGTCGCGCACACAGTACTCTCCTGGCTGCACGCAGATTTGCGCGGACATTACGAAAATGACATCACATGCACTGTCCTTGAGATGGAGCAGAATGCTTCGGGCTGAACTTGCATGAAAAGTATGTTTCCGGCCTGAAATGCGGCAAATGAGCGTGTAAAGACCTTGTGTGGGTGTTTGACGTGTACGCAGAAGCCGAGCTCCTTCAGCACGCGCCGCTCCGCTTTGATCACGTGACTCTTGCGGCTGACGTAGCCGTCGTCCAACAGCAGGGGGCAGAAAGGCCTGACGGACACAGCGAAGCGTCAAAACACTTTTCAGACTCACGCTGTAACGCTGTAGCGCTCGTTACCTGTTTCCCGCGGCGTGCTTGAGGCGGTGGAAGACGTTCAGGACGTCCCTCGCGCGCCGCGGCTCCTCCTCGATCTTAGACGCGAGCTGAAGACACGCCACGGCGACCGTCTGCGTCATCATCGCGAGAGGGTTAAAGGTTAAAGGTCATGCGTGTGAGAGGCAGACAGCTAGTTTAGTGATTGCTCACCTCTGCGCAGTGTCTCACGAATGATTTACAGTAGAAGAACCGATGGAACAGGATCTGGGCCGTTGCCATGGCGACCTGACAAAACATTGTAAAACATCCAAACAACTGTGTTTTCATGAGGGATGTGTAATATTAAACTAGCATTGAAATCAGCGACAGACTGATATATTAGCCAGGCTTATTTAGAACTCATACAGGCCGGTTGCATTAAACCTCTAAGACTAGTCTTATAAGTTAGACATCACATTTTTTTCTTTAAGACTGTCCATAGCTTTTTTAAATCAGTTATAAAAACATAGATTAATCTAATTTGATACTGAAAACTAAGACTGACTGCCCCTGACAAACTGCTCATACTAGAATTTAAGACGCTAGCTGTGTCAGAAACCGCTCACTCATTCACTAATGAGTACCCTATATAGTGTATGACATTTGAGTGCACTATATAGTGTATAGAAAGCTGTTTCGGACACAGCTTCTATCTTAACATTATGGCTATGTTTATGCAACTGGCCCCAGTTAAGTTACTTTTCATATTCAAATCAAGGACTAAGTTGTAAGACTAGTCTAGAACGTTTCCGCAACTAGCTACTGAAATGTTCCCTATATGCTTAGTGAAACAACTACATCTGGTCTTAGTCTGGCCAGGGTGGGGTTTAGACCAGCTAACAAGAACCCCTCTAAACCAGAACTAGACCGGTTTGGCCAATCTAAGAGCCAGTTGACTAGTTTTTTTTTTTTTCACAGAAGGGAATCGTGTTGACAGGTAGTTGCTAGGCAACATAAACCCGCGCGAACCTGAGGCAAACGGAGCAGAATTCCAGCGTTCTGGATCATCTCACACATTCGGTTTCGTAGCTGCTCCTCAGTGCGCGCGGACAGCCCGTGAGCGCGCGAGGGGCTGCAGCGCACGCGCTCGGGGGGCAGCAGGCAGTTCTCCAGCGTGAGCGCGACACCCGAGTAGAGTTTTCCCGAGATTATGATCCCATCACCGGGCAGAATCAGACCCGCGGCCGCCATGTTGATGTTCACGCGGATGTACGTTCAGTTCAACACGCTCACAGCGCCATCTGCAGGACTGAGGGAGCCAACGCAAATGGGTGATTCCGTGAAATCGGTGCCTTTTGCGTCCCTTACAAATAATCAGTTCTAAAGTTGGTTTAACAACAAATAAATGTGTAATTTAAAAAACTTAATGTTACTACAGATCATATGCATCAATATAAGACCAAGTAAAAGCCAATAAAATATAATTTTAAATAATTAAAATCACATATTATATGCTATGGGTAAGGATTTTAGCCTGTCCCTCGCTATGGTTGTTCTTTTTCAACAGGACTTCTCATTTGTAAAATGTTGGTAAAATTATACAATTTTCACAGTTTTATATTGTCTAAAGTGTAATCTCATTGTTAAGCAATGGTTTTGACATAAATGGATATATTTTCTTAGAAATATAAGTCATTTTATCATTGTCCCCTAATTTCATATCAGTCCTGTTACTATCACCAAAAAAAACCCTATAAAATAATGGTACAAACCAGAAGTGACATCGTTTCAAGGAAGTGACATCATTTAGATTAAGTGGATTCCACAGTGTAAGCAAGGATAGTTTTCTCTCTTCCTAATTGTCCTATTTTTCATGTTTTATCATGGTTGTTAGAGAGGGGTCGGCATACAACATCAGCCCTGTTACCATTTTTTAAAGTGTACATATAAACAATTATTTATTAATCCTAATATTACCAATATCTAGAAGAATTAACCTTTCAGATTACATACCATGTGCCTTTCTGACCTTGACCTGTTATTTAGAAATTAGCATATTAGCATCAAATCATCAGTCCTGTTACCATCAGTCCTGTTACTATCCCAGAGCAAAAGGGAGCATAGATTCTAGCCCAGCTGCATAACTCAGTCATAGATGGTGTATTTGTTATTTGCAGGGGAAAACATTCAAATGCAATTTAAGGAATATGACAACAACTAAGGGACATAGACATTTATAAAGGTTATTTTGTGTGTTATTGAGCTAAAAGCAGCGACATATGAGCATCGACATGCTTAGTTAACATTGTTTGTTTATGCATCTGTTTTTTATTTGTATACTTATGCTCCTTACTTTTTTATGTCTTATTTGCATAGAATTAACATCACATTTAATTTGCTATACACTTTTACAGTTGTTAGTAACATGCCATTAACTGCAGCCGAGAAGCAACGGCGCTATCGCGCTCATAGACCAGGATCCAGAGAGGAGAGAACGGGATCTTCTATGGGAAAAAAAGAAGTAGGCCTATAAGAGAGACCGAGAACAAGAAAAGAAAAATAGAGGCATAGAAGAATGCAATGAGGTAGAAAAGGTGTTGAGGATGAGATGGAGAGCAGACCATGTTTTATATGTCCAAAGATGATTTGTTTTAATAAAGATATACGTTTTCTTCTATGATTGTATTTTTCTATATAATTCTATATTACCTCCCATATGGAAGCAGATTATCATGGCCTAATGTTCCATATAACTAGTATGGAAGTAAATAAGTTCATAACTCTTGTCCATAATGCATGCAATTAACTGCAATGACAAACAATAGGTGACTGAAGACACTCTCGGATATTGAGAGATCAGTCCTGTTACTGTCATTAATTTGATATTTTAAAAGAAAAATGACATTTGACAGTCAAACAGATCTCACCATAGTAACCTGCACTATATTGCATTTTGGACAAGACCCTTTTTAAAATAAATATCTTGTCAAAGTATACATATTTCTTAATTGTAATGTGATGTCGTCCCTGAAATAGGACATTTTCAGTAATCTGAATGGATATTATGATATAAAACAGAATTGTTTTAAATATGACATCGTCTGAATGAAAAGATGGACCAAAATACTACTAATATATGTGCAAACTGTTGCGTATTTGTAATTGGAATTATTATTTATAGTAACACTTTAGTCGGTAACAGGACTGAGGAAAATATCAACACATGAAATAAATAAACAGTCATAAAATAATAAATGGCATAGCTTGAGATGGCCCAACACAATTTCCTGTCATGTTAAGATGTCTTAATTTAATGGGTACTGAAAAAAATCAGTTTAAAACAATTATATTTTTCAAATTTTTAAAGTTGAAAAGGCACCGATTTCGTGGAATGACCCAAATATAAAACATGAAAAATGAATTACTCTGATATACAGTCAAACCAAAAGTTATTCAGACACCAGATATAATTTTTTATTATTTTGTTTTACTAGTGGGTGCAGGACACTATAGTATAGCAAAATAAAGTAAACTGACATATTTTACTCAAACATTCTTCATACAGTAAAGTTATAAAAGTTATATTCAGACACTTTGAGCTGATCATGTTTTGCTGAAGTGTTTTTTCTTTAATTGCTAATGCACCTTTTTACACCACAGACTGAACAACATGAAGCATTGCTTGGTGATTGGTTGAGCTAAACTGATATTATCTAATTGTGTAGTTAAATTTAACAGCTGACAGATATTCAACATAATTCATGTGTGTGAGAGTCTAACAGAAGGACGGACAAAACCAGTCAAATATCAACTGAGTTCTGCTCATATTTTATTACCATTTTCTAAACTGTGATAATGTGAGAAATGTTGAAGGTGTCTGGATAAACTTTGGTTTGACTGTATAATAAATAGGATTATCATAAATCCCACTAAAAAGGGAGCGTTGTATAGTTAATATAGTTATTAATACTACTACAATAAAATGGATAACTTGGTGTTTGCAACCAAATAAACGAATCAAGATTTTTGTGACAATTTTAAAGAGTATTTTATAGCGGTTTTACAGAAGGAACAATAATTGTTAAGAGAGCTTAAACACTGAACATTATCCGCATTTGGTTCTCATTCAGTTATTTATGGAACATTCTGGGAATCCACATTGTTGGCTGGGTGTGTGAGAGCCAGACAGCTATATATAACATTAAGAAAATAGTTTAATACATTATAAACAAGAAACACAATATACACTAATTCCCTCAAAACATACACAAAATTAGGAGATTAAACATATTAGTAAACTGTTTAGTTATTTTGGCAGATTATCATTGTAATAAAAGTGTATTTTATTCAGACGTATGAAATAATGCAACACTCATCAAATGCTTTAAAAGGTTCTTCTCTTTAATAGTGCAGTTCAATCCTCAACATCAGTTATCTGGATTATCAGTCAATCAATCCAGTGATGATGTTGTTGTACACTCGCTAGGTGGCAGTAGACACACATATCAGAAATAATAATAACAAAACTCAGATCGGTGTGTGTGTGTGTGAGAGAGAGAGAGAGAGTGTGTGTGTGTGAGAGAGAGAGAGAGAGAGTGTGTGTGTGTGTGTGTGTGTGAGAGAGAGAGAGAGTGTGTGTGTGAGAGAGAGAGAGTGTGTGTGTGTGTGTGTGTGTGAGAGAGAGAGAGAGAGAGTGTGTGTGTGTGTGTGTGTGTGTGAGAGAGAGAGAGAGAGAGTGTGTATGTGTGTGTGTGTGTGTGAGAGATAGTGTATACACCCTTTATATACTAATATATAAATATATACTATATACTGATATACACCCTTTAGTGACCAAGCAAACTCTGGACCAATCGCAGCGCTCGCTCTGTGCTGGTGTCTCCGCGCGGTTGCTGTGTGCTCCGCAGCGCCTCCTGCAGGCCGATCCGGGTGTCGTAGGTGTCCAGGCCGAACTCCAGCGTGGGCTCAGCCCCTCCTGCATGAGTGCCAGCCGCACCTGCCCGCGACCCAGCCGGAGCGGCCGAAGAAGCTCGGACAGAAAGCGCAGCAGTCAGGAAAACTCGTAGGAAAACTCGTAGGAGGTGATGCTTCCGGAGGAGCAGCAGTCCCACACTTACAGAGAGACACACACACACCTCTTAAAGGGATAGTTCACCCAAAAAAATGAAAATTAGCCCATGGTTTACTCTCCCTCAACTCATCCTAGGTGTATATGACATTCTTCTCTCAGACGAACACAGAGTTATATTAAAAAATATCCTGTCTCTTCCAAGCTTTATAATGGCAGTGAATGACTGTTCGTCTGACAGAAGAATGTCATATACACCTGGAGGACTTGAGGGAGAGTAAATCATGGGCTAATTTTTAATTTGGTTGAACTATCCCTTTAAATCTGTTTGTTCACTGATGACTCGCTCAATTTCCGATAGACAGATAGATAAAAATTCATTAAAGGCACACTGTGGAATTTTTGGCCACTAGGGTGCGCTCGACCTGTAATTTTCACGTCTAGTGCCCCTAGAGGCCACAAGCACCGCAGCATTGTCGCAAAAGTCAACAAACAGTCAACCGGTCAACCTCCCGTGTCTTTATGTGTGTGCAGACGGCATTTGATTTGTATGTTGGAGAAAGTTAATCGATTCACTACTGACCAAAATAATAATATAAATATAAGATTAATAATATAAATCCTATAAAGAAAACAAATTGAATAAAAGTAGCATACGCAGAAAACAATGTCTGATCAGGTAAGTCGCATTGACAAGGGTTGCCCAATCCTGCTCCTGCCCAGGGGCGTCGCTAGGCCCTTTTTAGGGGGGCTTCAGCCCCCCTAAACTTCTGCCTAGCCCCCCTAAAAATGTGTGATTAATGTTGGCTACACAAATTCGTGTTCGCTTCAGTCTTGTTATAATCAGATTCAGCGCGTTCTTCATCTTCAATCCGCAGCGGCGCCGAGCAGAGAGCACGTCAGAAACAGAGGACAGTGTGCGTGTGTGTGTGTGTTCATCTGAGCCTCATTGGTCTGTCACTGCTCGTCAATGTCAGAATATTTGAGATGACCAATCAAATCAAAGTAGGAGGGCTTTATGTTCACAGACGCTACTGAGCGCGAATTTTAACAGTGCGATTCGACGCGTACGGTCAAGTGCGAGATAAGATGTAAGTAGCTAAACTTAACATTTCATATTTTAAATTTTTTTAGGTCATAAATGTTAAACGAATGACAAAAAATAATCACGCAAACTAATATAGTTTTGTCTATTTTCGCCATTTTGAACTGAAAATAGGCCTATGTAACGTGACTTATGTAATGTAATAATTAGTTTACTGTCATTGTGAGGGGACAAGAAACATTAACAAAGCCGTTTTCATCATGTTAGGCACAAGATTAATAATGAATGTGTACATATTGAGAATATAATACAAATTGTAGCCTTTAGTAAATTAAAAAAGCTCAGCTTTAGGAGGGGAAGAGAAAGGGATGAAGAGACTGAGAAAAAAGAAAGAGAGATGGAGATGAGGAGAGAGCAGGTATTGACAAATCTACTGCCCACTGACATGGTTTTAAAGTTTTTTCTTATCCTTTTTTTGTCTTAAAAACGTCTTGAAATGCACATATCAGAGAAATAAAAAATTTGAACCCCCTACCAACCTCAAATTTAGGACCTCTTTGATTATAAAGCCCTGTCTACGGCCCTGTATACGGCATAAGATCAATAATGAATGTGTAGCCTACATATTGTGAATGCAACCTATCAGTTGACCCTATGTTTACTTTCTTCATTGACAGACAAAAATGAAAAGCCTATATCAGTCAAAGCTCAGCTTTAGGAGGGGAAGAGACAGGGCACGATAAAAACAAAGAGAAAAAGAGTGTGATGCTGATGAGGAGAGAAAAATAATCAGCTGCCCACTGACATGGTTTTAAAGCTGTTGTCCAATTTTTTTGGCCTTCAAAACATCTTAAAATGCACATATGTAGATTAGAGAAATCAAAATTTTCTCGGGGAAACCCCAAACCCCCCTATATGCCCTACCTCACATTTGGGACCACAGTGATTATAAAACCTAGCCTGGTCCCACCAGACTCTCGTACGTTTCATTTGTACATAGAGTCTGGCATCGCTCCATTGACAAGCGTTAACTTCCTTGTAGGCGGGTACTCTATTGAAGTCTAAAACTATTGGATCTGCCCAAAGTCACTCTGGATCTGCCATAACCAATCGCTAACGTCTGGTCGTGACGTATGCCTAGCGTTCGCCTTAGCCAACTCATTCACCACTAACGGAGCGAGCTGAAAAATCAAACTTTTCCCGAACTCCGTGGGGAGGAGGGCCACAACATCATGGCCACCAACAAAACTAAGCAAAGATTGTTCTTGCTCCGGCTTTAACTTCTTGATATTCGGCAGCGTTGCCACAACGGACCGAATGGCTTCGCTCGCATCTTTCTCCACTGCCATTACTGAAGTACAACTCAAAATAACGCACGACATCAACGTCATCGTTCTCAGCCACTCCCTCTGTTCGCTGATTGGCCCAGTAAAAAATTTATCGGAGAAAACCAAAGACTACAGCACAATCCCAGACCTAGTACTGAAGGAAAATGAAAATTGAGCGGAAGTACGTAGGAGGGCGGAGCCAGGCTATATAAAACCCTGCCTTTGCAATGAAATTAATAGTGAGCATTAGATCCTAAACTAAAGTGTTAACTTTTTTTATTATTTAAAAAAAAAAAAAATCATACCCTCATTGGGGGCTTAGCCCCCCTAAAATGAAAATCCTAGTGACGCCCCTGCTCCTGCCGATCGTCTGTCCTGCACAGTTCATCTCCAACCCTAATCAAACACACCTGAAGCAAACAATTAACGTCTTCAGGATCTCTTTGCAATGGGTTGGAGATGAAATCGAGTAGTCGGGAAATCGTGTGTAACAAAACTGATATAACTCACTACATATTTCCGTTATTTGTAGTCTTCAGTTTGTTTTTCCTTTTACACAAATACAAACATATGAGCTGAAAGGAAAAAAAACACATTTACATTTACATTTGTATACGGCAGTATGTTGTGACTTATATCAGTTTTGTTACACGAATTCGCAGTAAATATTACATTATATATACACTTTTATGCCGATGTTTATTTTAAAATTTCAGTTTACAATAAGTGTGCCTTTTATTCAATATAAAGGCTTGACTTCTTTGCCTGTTAGCTTTGTGTACTAACTCTTCTAACGTTTCTAACGTTAATGCTACCAGATGAATTGCATACAAATTAAACAAAAGCCTGTAGCTAGTTGTTAAGTTGCAGCCCTGTTTCGTTTCAAAATCGGAGGATAAAGTGTCTGCTGAATGCAAACCTATCCCAATATTTATAAAATTTATATTTGTACTAACATTTAGCTACCAGATTGATAATTCGCTAACTTACTCTACTAGCATTCCTTGTTACATTAAGGTAAATGGAGGACAATATAGAATCAGTAACATGGCCAGGCAGAGAACAAATTTGAAAAAATAGAGATATTGTGCAAGCAATATATTTAACTTACTAGTCCAAAAGCATGACGGCCAGGTCAGCATCGGTCGGGAATCCCTCATCCTCCTTTATCGCACGCCAGCGAGGGAACGCTTGACCAATGTTTATCCTCGTTCTTGCTTTTAGTTTATCACTCTCCCTTTTTCTTTTTTTGGTCTCCTCTGACAAAATCTTTGCTTTCTTCGCTTTCTTCCGAGTAGCTGTTGATTCAGCCATGACGACAACATACAGACGCCGGCAATCAAACGCGAGTTGAGCTCTCACGTTAGAATTTGAGGAAGTTGGGGTGGTGGGGGAAGTGACGTATGCCGTAAAGCGGTCGAATTTTGTAGTTCTTTTTGTGCTCGGGTTCCTACCCGAAACCCGAAGTTACATAGTGCTAGTAAAAGCGATACAGACACCTTCAGGCTTCGGCAGACGTGTCATTCAACCTATTGTAAGTTGATGTACCATCTCAATGGGTTTTGGTAATATATTATAAAGGTTGAAAAGTTCCACAGTGTGCCTTTAAAATAACCATTTAAAGTTGTTTTAATTTTCACAATCAGTTGTTTTCTAACTATAGGCTCTTCTTTGTGACTCATGTCTGTGATCCTGCATGTGTTTGAGTCTGTCAGTCTGAGGCTTGTAGAAAATATTTCACTGTAATACTGATTGAAGGACACAAACATGAGCAGTGATTTCTGTGCCTCCCACACATCTGAACACACACACACACACACACACACACGCAAACAGACACACACACACACACAGACACACGCGCACACACACACATGCGCACACACACACACACACACGCAAACAGACACACACACACACACACACACAGACACACGCGCACACACACACATGCGCACACACACACACACGCAAACAGACACACAGACACATGCGCACACACACCCATGCGCACACACACACACACAAACACACATGCGCACAAACACACACACACACACACACACACATGCGCACACACACACATCAGTGAAAACCTCTTATAGATCTCTCATCTACTACGATAATAATATTTAACCCTCAAACTAACTCACTTAATTTTGACACATTTCTCCGAAAACAAGACTTAATATCTTCAGTTATTTTGTTTCTTCTCCAGTAAATGTATCTTGATTTAATAATGATTAGATATTTATGCAGGAAAAGGAGACCAAAATACTTTTTTTTTTTTTGCAGTGTGGATTGGAAATATCTCACTGATTCATTCCAATCATGAGATTCAATCATACGCAGTTTGCCCCAAATTAGGAGTTTTATTAATAATAAAAGGAATATTCTTCACTAAAGTAGGTCTATTATACTTTATGGGCAGCTGATAAATCTCCTAAGCAGTGAAACATTAGACTGACTGATAGAGTTAATAACGAACAGAAGTAATGAATGATCAGGCGAAGTGAAACTCTGAGAGGATCCAAAGCAAAAAATACGGTAGGCTTGATTGTATTACTTTCTTAAATAATGTTCGTCAAGCATTTTTGACTTTGAACAAAATATAACCACAAATTATTTGTAGTTTAAGTTTAATTAGGCAATTCTGACAAACTTAAAACTTAATTTTACTCGCCAGGTATCAATAAAGAAACATAATAAATGCAACAGTAAAGTTGCTAAGTTGCTAAAGTTGCAAAGTTCTGCCATGTCAAGGCTCGACTCCTGGCACTGCACGCGAGCGACGCGACGCGACGCGACCCAACGCTCCCGAGAGACGCGTAGACTTGAAGCGCGCGCACTGCTCACAGCGCATGACCGAGAAGTAAACATTAAACTGCGCGCCCACACATTCAAGATGATTAAACACTTCAGGTTAAAAACCAAAAATCAATCTATCTATCTATCTATCTATCTATCAATCTATCTATTTATTTATTGTGAATGATTTTTTAATTAATCATAACTAACATTTATTTTTCATGCAGGATTAACAATTAAATGTCCGTAAACACGTTGGCCAAAGTCAGTCAGTGTCTCTGGATCATGTCTGAATAACAAAAGGGGAAATGAAACTAGACAGAATCTCAATATATAAACTCATGACTTAAAGTAACAAAGTGTAGTAAGAAATCAGGGTTTGCTGAATATACATATGAAGAACCAATCTATCTATCTATCTATCTATCTATCTATCTATCTATCTATCTATCTATCTATCTATCTATCTATCATAAAAATATTTCTGTCATCAGATAGATAGATAAATGTATGCAGTGTGTATATGGTGTTTTATGTGTATTTCACACAGCTGCATGAAAAAGATGTACAGTAAATAATCAGAGTGTGTGTGTGTGTGTGTGTGTGTGACAGAGAGAGAGAGAGAGAGTGTGTGTGTGTGTGTGTGACAGAGAGAGAGAGAGAGAGAGAGTGTGTGTGTGTGTGTGTGTGTGAGAGAGAGAGAGAGAGAGAGAGAGTGTGTGTGTGTGTGTGTGTGTGTGAGAGAGAGAGAGAGAGAGAGAGAGTGTGTGTGTGTGTGTGTGTGTGAGAGAGAGAGAGAGAGAGAGTCGCTCATGTCCTGTAAACTTCAGCGTGTATATATTCCAGCTGTTTGTGTAGATCAGGGGTGTCCAAACTCGGTCCTGGAGGGCCACTGTCCTGCAGAGTTTAGCTCCAACCCCAATTAAACACACCTGAAACAGCTAATCAAGGTCTTGATTAGCTGTTGAAGGTCATTAGGCATGCTAAAAACTTACAAGCAGGTGTGTTGAGGCAAGTTGGAACTAAACTCTGCAGGACAGTGGCCCTCCAGGACCGAGTTTGGACACCCCTGATGTAGATCGAGTTCTCAGTGTTTGTATCGGGATCGGGAAACTCTTCGGTGAGGGAACGGAAGGAGTTTGAGACACAGCGTCCCACATGCAAAAATATATATTCTCTATCATCCTATTTCTATAAGCTCAAATGTGCATGAAGTTGAATTCTCTCACGCAATTACTGGGATGAAATGATTCAGCGATGGTTAAAGAGAGAGAGAGATTTCAGAGAGAAATGAAGAGATCCTCAGACAAGAGATCATCAATGTTCTGACGTAAAGAGACTTTACTGAGACGAGGAATACTAGACCAGGGGAAAATGACATTTCCATTGTTCCTTTCTTCTGCACAGAGGAAGCGAGACGCAGATGATCAGACAGAAACAGCTCAACATCAGCTTTAACTCTCAGCGATTATCAGCGTCTAAACCAGCAGAATCATTGATTTCAGTGAGAGATGTTAAACAGCCGGATCCTGCAGTCCATGAACTATTCCATCAGTGGAGCTACACAACACAACTACACAACTGTAGTGAGTCCGTGAGACTTATTCCCCAGCAATCGTCTCGGTTAACTATAGACCCGATATAGTCCGGCTATGAGTGACACTTCTGCCCAAAATAACCTTGAATTTGGTGACATGCCGTTTAATGTCAAAATAACTTGCGGGATGTATGATATTCCATCATGTTCGCAAAGTCAACAATGTGTTTGGTTTCATTTCTTCACTCATTTAATTTCTTTATTATCTAATTGATGACTAGTCTATTATTGGGCGATGGTTTAGACGTCAATAACCTTTTCACTGACAGCCCAAATTCAGCCTAGACGTGTTTGGCCGCTATTAGACGTCTTTTAAACGCAAAATTGCTTGCTGGGTCCAGAAGGGACTTCATGATAAACAGCCACTGCAGTGCAGGACTTTATAAGCACACACACACACACACATCCGCACATAAATCACACAAATCGCCATCTAAACCGGTGGAAAGCGGGCCGTTCATCACGGCGGAGAGGAACACATTAAAGCTGAAACCTTGGGCTCTGATCAGGATTCCCGCTGTCTGTATTCTCCAGATGAAGAGAGTCGGGAGATAAGGGAGAAGAGCAGCTGGAGGGTCGTTAGCTCATGGACTCTCGCTGTGGGCGTACTAACCTCGAAGTGCTAATTAACCACACAGACAGTTCCTGTTTCGGAAACAATGTGTTATTACTCAGTATATTTATCTTCTTTTCCAGTACGAGTATCTGAACACTCTTAAATCAAGACACATTTACTGGAGAAGCAAAATAACTGAAGCCAAGTCTTCTTTAATGAAAAACAGCGTTGGTCTGAACATCTAATTTGCATTTATTTACATATACAGTACATAAACATATATATATTTTTATGAATTTAGCAGGATTTAATTCATGTTACACTCATATTTATTATAAAAATGTGTCACATAATGGAGGTGTTATCGACTGTAAACGCTGGTTTATGATGACGCCAGTAACCAAGGTCTTGAGGATTAGAAGTGTCTATGATGAAGACAGTTCTTCTTCTCCGGTGAATGAGACCCTACAGCTCAGAGTAATGAGAGTCACGGGGGTCAGAGAGACGAGGCACAACAAAACACTCGAACAGATTCAGTCTGATCTGCAGAGAAAGATGAAAAACACATTAAATAAGGAGCTGAGACACGTCTGCAGTCTTTCACTTAAACAGACACCTAGCAACCGCATGGCAATGCTTTGACAACCACCCACGAAACAGTAGCAGCTGCCTAGCAACACTCTTAAAACTACCCAGAACGCCATAGCAACATCCATGAAACTGGTCAAACGCTACAGCAGCTGCATAGCAACACCCTTGAAATTAGCCAAAACACTATATCAGCTGCATAGCAACACCCTTGAATCTGGCCAAAACAACATAGCAGCTGCATAGCAACACCCTTGAATCTGGCCAAAACAACATAGCAGCTGCATAGCAACACCTGTGAAACTGGCCAAAACACAAAAGCAGCTGTATAGCAACACCATTGAAACTGGCCAAAACACAATAGCAGCTGCATAGCAACACCCTTGAAACTGGCCAAAACACTAAAGCAGCTGCATAGCAACAACCTTGAAACTGGCCAAAACACATTAGCAGCTGCATAGCAACACCATTGAAACTGGCCAAAACACAATAGCAGCTGCATAGCAACACCCTTGAAACTGGCCAAAACACAATAGCAGCTGCATAGCAACACCCTTGAAACTGGCCAAAACAACATAGCAGCTGCATAGCAACACCTGTGAAACTGGCCAAAACACATTAGCAGCTGCATAGCAACACCTGTGAAACTGGCCAAAACACATTAGCAGCTGCATAGCAACACCTGTGAAACTGACCAAAACACATTAGCAGCTGCATAGCAACACCTGTGAAACTGGCCAAAACACATTAGCAGCTGCATAGCAACACCCTTGAAACTGACCAAAACACAAAAGCAGCTGCATAACAACACCTGTGAAACTGGTCAAAACACTCATGCATAGAAAAACACAAACAATGACTCAAAACATCATACCAACTGCATAGCAACACCCATGAAACTGGCCAAAACACCAGTGCAATTGCATAGCAACACTAATAATGATTCAGAACATCAAAGCAACTGCATAGCAACATCCTTGAAACCTGGAATGCCACTTCAAACACATAGCAACACCCTAGCAACCACTCACAACATCGTTCAGGCACAACTCTCTTTTTTTCCATTCATGTACAAATCTCTCTCCTCTGCCCATACTGATCACCAGTGTTGGGGAAAGTTACTTTACTACCTTTACTACTTTATGTTACTCCCTAAAAAAATAACTGATTGAGTTACTTAGTTAATTTTTATATTCTTTTTAAGAATTTAAGTAGTTATTCCTGTCACAAGTATCCTAACATTCTTAAAGGTGCAGTGTGTAAGTTTAGTGGCATCTAGTGGTGAGGTTGTGAATTGCACCCAACAGAAGTTACGTGGCCGACAGGAAGTGATGTCATCGTCTGAGACAGCAGAGAGTAGCCAGTTAACCAATGAGGTTTCTTTACAAAGATAAATTAAAGAAACTATGTTTACTTTATTATTCAGTAAAACGATATGTTATTGCGAATATTATTGTTACTTGTTCATCATTGTGTCAGTGTTTTATTCGCTGACTTTAGCAGCTTCTTCGCACGATTAAAGATCCCCCTGTAGTCAATAGTTTTATCCCTTAAAACTCATCTTTGATCACCAAAATGACATATTTAAACGTTTCTTCCTTGAAAATAAATATTCATGCCTCAAAATATCTTGAATGTAACTCGACACACTTGCCTCAGTATATGCCTTTAGTATATGCGTGGTTCTATGAATATGCAAATGAGCCCCGCCTCCACTCACTCACTCACTCAGAGATCCACTCGTTGACGATCACACGTTGATCTGATTGGTTACAAGGTAGTTTGTGACGTCAGAAACACCAGCGATTTCAAACCGTGTTTTTGAGACTGTCTTTGGTTCACTGCAGTTTTAAGGAGAAAATACTCAGCAATGCTGTCGACTTATGAATTTACACATGGTTTGTCTTAAAGCATATTAAAAACACCACATAGACACATAAACAACATTAAAAGCTGGATTTTCACCACAGGGGGACTTTAAGACTTGTTTAAAAATTGTGAGGGAGGAAGAAAATATTTTTTTTGTTGTTTATGATTTTGTTGTCATGAATTTGACGCTATAAAAAACAAACAAGAATAAAAAGAGCAAAAATTACACATGGACTAATATTATGAAGCTTTTAGTGCTGTTTGGAGTTTGATAGTCTTGGTCGCTACGAACGAGAAGATCTTTAAAAACACTTTATTTGTGTGTCTGGAACATCATGAGGCGATTAAATAATGGCATGTTGAACTGTTGCTTTCAGCAGAAACTCTTTCAGCTGTAGAACTTCTCATCTCTCCATGCGTTCTGTCCATCTTTCTCTCCGCTGACTGTCATTATCTGTCATTACCTCAACCCTCTCTCGTCCCATTACGTTGCCATAGCACAGGTCCAGCCGCTGCCTGTTGCCATGGTGATAAATCACAGTGTACACTGGGTCGATCAGAGTTTTGCATATGCTAATCACAGGCTGAGTGTGTTCAGGTCAAACTGAGCCTGTGTAAATCTGACCAACTTCTCCAAGAACAACTTATCAAGTTATGGTTCTTCGGGAGTTTCTTGATGAGTTAACGTGCCCTATATAGCAGGACTAATTCCGAGCCTCATGCATTTATAATAGCAAGATATTTTTATCTTTTGGGACACTGATATGGAAATGAAGCCCAGCACGGGTTTGATTTCAGGTGGTTTATTCACTATACTGCACAGATGAATAAACATCAACATCGACAGGTAAACACTAGTACATCACTGTAACATCAGTTTGGTAACACTGAAGTCTGTAACGCCTCGTTATCTTCGGGAAAAAAATCATATTTTTCATAGCGATACTGTATTAATGATGCACAATTTGTTTTTTACACTGCTATATATTGCACGCAAACAGACTTTTCCACATGTGCGGAAGTACTTTTAAAATATAAAATGTAACAGGGTCACAATTTTAGGTTACACTTTATTTTAAGGTGTCCGTGTTACAGTGTAATTATATATTTAAGCACTGAGTAATAATAATAATTAACTACATGTACTTACTACAGGGTTAGGGTAGGTTTAGGTTTAGGGTTAATTGCATGTAATTATGCATAATTTACACTTATTATTATGGTAAGTACATGTAATATATGTAACAAAGACACTGTAAAATAAAATGTTACCCAATTTTACTAGTTCACGGTAACACTACTTCTTGAATTTCTTATTAATTTCTCAGTCATGTGAAAAGATTAATTTGGCTGAAACAAGCCTCCACATAATCCTCGTTTTGGTGGTTCCATATATTGTGTTACGTGTGTTACATTATTGTGTGTATTTACAGATACGCCGTCGCTGTACCATGACGTCACTCACTCCTGAGATTGGTCTGTGTGCCTGTCCGTCAAACCCAGGCGTGGAAGTCCCGCCTCCAGCCCAAGCCCCGCCCTTGGTACTGGGCTACTGTGATTGGCTGAAAATATAAAAGTAGGTGGAGCCTCCTGAGAAGAGCGCAGAATGTCGCCGCAGCAACCACGACAAGCGGTGACATCATGACGAAGCCCAGGATGATGAGGGCGGAGCAACTGTTGTCGTCCAGGTATTGGCAGAGAGGAGCCGAAGACGCCACCACCTGTAGAAGATCAGAGATCAGGGCTGCACAATTCATCGAATTTATAATCGCGATTACGGATAACATGATTACGTAAGTTCAAAAACCTTGCGATTACAAAAAAAAAGTTAACTTGCATTATTCTGCGTGCTTAACAGGATAGTTCACCCAAAAATGAAAATTAGCCCATGATTTACTAACCCTCAAGTCATCCCGGCGGAGCCGTGTGAAGCAATTTTATGATGGACAGATGCACTTTTATGATGAACGGATGCACTTTTATGATGAACGGATGCACTTTTATGATGGACAGATGCACTTTTATGATGGACAGATGCACTTTTATGATGAACGGATGCACTTTTATGATGGACAGATGCACTTTTATGATGGATAGATGCACTTTTATGATGAACGGATGCACTTTTATGATGGATAGATGCACTTTTATGATGGACAGATGCACTTTTATGATGGATAGATGCACTTTTATGATGGATGGATGCACTTTTATGATGAACGGATGCACTTTTATGATGGATAGATGCACTTTTATGATGGATGGATGCACTTTTATGATGGATAGATGCACTTTTATGATGGACAGATGCACTTTTATGATGGATAGATGCACTTTTATGATGGATAGATGCACTTTTATGATGAACGGATGCACTTTTATGATGGATAGATGCACTTTTATGATGAACGGATGCACTTTTATGATGGATAGATGCACTTTTATGATGGACAGATGCACTTTTATGATGGATGGATGCACTTTTATGATGGATGGATGCACTTTTATGATGGATAGATGCACTTTTATGATGGATAGATTCACTTTTATGATGGACAGATGCACTTTTATGATGGATGGATGCACTTTTATGATGGATGGATGCACTTTTATGATGGATAGATGCACATTTATGATGGATGGATGCACTTTTATGATGGACAGATGCACTTTTATGATGGATAGATGCACTTTTATGATGGATGGATGCACTTTTATGATGAACGGATGCACTTTTATGATGGATAGATGCACTTTTATGATGGATGGATGCACTTTTATGATGGATAGATGCACTTTTATGATGGATAGATGCACTTTTATGATGGATAGATTCACTTTTATGATGGACAGATGCACTTTTATGATGGATGGATGCACTTTTATGATGGATGGATGCACTTTTATGATGGATAGATGCACATTTATGATGGATGGATGCACTTTTATGATGGATAGATGCACATTTATGATGGATGGATGCACTTTTATGATGGACAGATGCACTTTTATGATGGATAGATGCACTTTTATGATGGATGGATGCACTTTTATGATGAACGGATGCACTTTTATGATGGATAGATGCACTTTTATGATGGATGGATGCACTTTTATGATGGATAGATGCACTTTTATGATGGACAGATGCACTTTTATGATGGATAGATGCACTTTTATGATGGATAGATGCACTTTTATGATGAACGGATGCACTTTTATGATGGATAGATGCACTTTTATGATGAACGGATGCACTTTTATGATGGATAGATGCACTTTTATGATGGATAGATGCACTTTTATGATGGACAGATGCACTTTTATGATGGATGGATGCACTTTTATGATGGACAGATGCACTTTTATGATGAACGGATGCACTTTTATGATGAACGGATGCACTTTTATGATGGACAGATGCACTTTTATGATGGACAGATGCACTTTTATGATGGATAGATGCACTTTTATGATGAACGGATGCACTTTTATGATGGATAGATGCACTTTTATGATGAACGGATGCACTTTTATGATGGATAGATGCACTTTTATGATGGATAGATGCACTTTTATGATGGATAGATGCACTTTTATGGTGGATGGATGCACTTTTATGATGGACAGATGCACTTTTATGATGAACGGATGCACTTTTATGATGAACGGATGCACTTTTATGATGGACAGATGCACTTTTATGATGGACAGATGCACTTTTATGATGGATAGATGCACTTTTATGATGAACGGATGCACTTTTATGATGGATAGATGCACTTTTATGATGAACGGATGCACTTTTATGATGGATAGATGCACTTTTATGATGGATAGATGCACTTTTATGATGGACAGATGCACTTTTATGATGGACAGATGCACTTTTATGATGGATAGATGCACTTTTATGATGGATAGATGCAGTTTTATGATGGACAGATGCACTTTTATGATGGATAGATTCACTTTTATGATGGACAGATGCACTTTTATGATGGATGGATGCACTTTTATGATGGATGGATGCACTTTTATGATGGATAGATGCACATTTATGATGGATGGATGCACTTTTATGATGGACAGATGCACTTTTATGATGGATAGATGCACTTTTATGATGGATGGATGCACTTTTATGATGAACGGATGCACTTTTATGATGGATAGATGCACTTTTATGATGGATGGATGCACTTTTATGATGGATAGATGCACTTTTATGATGGACAGATGCACTTTTATGATGGATAGATGCACTTTTATGATGGATAGATGCACTTTTATGATGGATGGATGCACTTTTATGATGGATGGATGCACTTTTATGATGGATAGATGCACTTTTATGATGGATGGATGCACTTTTATGATGGACAGATGCACTTTTATGATGGATAGATGCACTTTTATGATGGATGGATGCACTTTTATGATGGATAGATGCACTTTTATGATGGATGGATGCACTTTTATGATGGATAGATGCACTGTTATGATGGATGGATGGACTTTTATGGACTTCAAAACAGAAACAGTCATTCACTGCCATTATAAAGCTTGGAAGAGACAGGACATTTTTTAATATAACGCCGATTGTATTCGTCTGAAAGAAGAATGTCATGTACACCTAGGATGACTTGAGGGTGAGTAAATCATGGGCTAATTTTCATTTTTGGGTGAACTATCCCTTTAAGAGGTGTGTTTAGAGCATGTTACGCTGTGAGAGGCGAATCACAACTATTTCAGAGAACCCAGAACAATAGGAATTACCAGTGGCGTAAGTGTTCGCTGAAATAAAGTCTCTCAAATCAGAAAAACAGACTTTCCTCTCCTGTCAGTCGTTATACTGTGCTAGTACCACACACTCTTTAATTGCGCGTGCGCTGTATCTCGCTTCACCATAATAGTGATAATAGTATAATAGTTCGAAAAATACATCGCGGAGCAAAGAGGACACTGACTGACAGACAGGACAGAGCCGGTTACTTTTGATATGAAACAAAGTCTCAACTTTCAAATTTGGTCATTTTTTAAAAGAAATTTCAACAAAAAATACTGTTTGTGGCTCTTCAATGTGTCTGACAGATCGCCTCAGTTAAAGCTGCTCGTGAACCCATCATCTCTTCCTTCTAGTTATTTTATAGCATCAAATAAACATGAATGAACATCAGAAGGTATGTTGTTTTAACCATGTAAAGATGTCAGTACACTCCGTTTTTCAAGTTCAAATCCTCCAACGTTAATCTACTGACTCTCCTGGCTGCCTTGCTGGAAAAAATGGCGGATTCTGATTGTGATTATGATTGGTCAGATCGCCTGTCAATCAAAATCTCTGCGAAGGGTGAATTACAATTTCAAGGGAATAATCGACAATTATGATTTTTGTCATAATCGTGCAGCGTTACAGGATATTATGTATACGTACCCGCGAGTGGCACAGAAAGCCGGCATACAGCAGCAGGCCGGCGGGCAGCAGAATCAGACTGAACACCAGGACCATCAGCCCCACACACACCAGCAGCAGCAGAACGTCCCACAGCAGCAGGACCAGCGTCCACAACACACACTCGCATCGGCCCCGTCGAGGCCCCCAGACCCCACCGTCACACTGAGCCACAGGAGGAGGAGCGAGCATCCGGACCCCGTCACACACGTCAAAGTCTTCATCACCGCCACCGTCATCTAACAGCACCGCCATACCACACATCCTCAACACACACATATGTTAATGTTTATTTTTTTATATCTGTAGTTTTGTTTATACCAAGCGGCAGCCTCCCAGTCTCTCTCTCTCTTTTGAATCCAACACTGAAGAGCCTTAAACTGCAGTTCCTCCACTGGCCACTAGAGGCCGGCTGCAGAAGAGACTCAATCCCATAGACCCGCATGTTAAAATGCCCAACTTTACAGCAGAAAAAACATGTTTACAGTCTGGTGCAAAAAGTTGTTTTGGTCTATATAGCTAATTTTGCCCTTCATGACGACTGTGAGGGGGTGAATTTTTTTTATAACTCATCCGTTTGAATTATATTAAGCTCAAAGTTCAAAGCAAAGGGAGATATTTTCTTTTACAGAAATCGCTTTTTAAGGACTACAACAAACGGCTGATAGAAACTACACAAGCTTCTTCACGGGTTAGTGACATTACTAACCCTAAAACTTACATAAACCCTGCCTCCGGGAACGCAATTTATAGATTATTATGACAGAATATGCTAATCATTGACTAGAAGATAGTTAACTCTACATCAGCTACATAAATGCATCAACTAACCATTCAGAAATGTCCTGTTGCATTCTACATGCTGTCACTTCTTCTTCTTTGTCCAACTCCTCTGGTTTGAACATAAAAGACTAAAAGTTTTTGAAATGTTCCGTGTGTGTGTGTGTGTAAGGTAATCGGAGATGCTAACATACACGCTCTTGATGCTCCACCCTCTGTGTGGGAACAGCAGCTCATTTGCATTTAAAGGGACACACACAAAAACGGGGCTCACCCTCAAAAAGTAACAATTTTAACATGCCAAAAAAATATCTGGGGTATTTTGAGCTAAAACTTCACATACACACTCTGGGGACATCAGAGACTTATTTTACATCTTGTAAAAAGGGCACTATAGGACCCTTTTAAGGGCTTTAAGCACAAGCTTATTGACCTTAAAGGGATAGTTCACCCAAAAATGAAAATTCTGTCAGTTTACTCTCCCTCATGTTGTTCCAACCCCGTAAGACCTTCGTTCATCTTCGGAACACAAATTAAGATATTTTTGATTAAATCTGAGAGCTGGATCACTCCTCCATAGGCTTCTTCAGGGATTGAAACTTGTTCCCCGAAAAGTTATTAAAGACATCGTTAAAATAGTCCAAGTGACTACAGTGGCTCAATCTTAAGTTTATCAAGCGACGAGAATACTTTTTGTGCGCAAAAAAAACAAAAATAACGACTTTATTTCAACTATTCATTTCCTTCTCTGTGGGCCTCGAGTCAGTTCACTAGTATAATGGCGTAAGCTTCTGTTGTTGTATGTCACACGCATCACACACATGACCAGCGTCGGCCAATAGTGAGCCTACGTGTGACGTAGCTCTACGCAATCATACTAAGTTAACTGACTCGAGGCCCACAGAGAAGGAAATAAATAGTTGAAATAAAGTCGTTATTTTTGTTTTTTTTTGCGCACAAAAAGTATTCTCGTCGCTTGATAAACTTAAGATTGAGCCACTGTAGTCACTTAGACTATTTTAACGATATCTTTAATAACTTTTCGGGGCCGGCAAGTTTCAATCCCTGAAGAAGCCTATGGAGGAGTGATCCAGCTCTCAGATTTAATCAAAAATATCTTAATTCGTGTTCCGAAGATGAACGAAGGTCTTACGGGGTTGAACAACATGAGGGAGAGTAATTACTGACAGAATTTTCATTTTTGGGTGAACTATCCCTTTAAGAGTCCCGAAAATTGTGCCACAGGGGTTTTATCGAGGTTGAGCCAAAAATCTAGGGCTAGTTTGTGAAAGTTGGTTTTTGAAATAATCTCCAATATTTAACGAACGATTCGATTGACAGTGGCGGTCCTAGAGGCAAAGTTGCTCAGAATGAGGAGCTCTACCATGAGTTTTGAATGTTGTGGGTGTGTGCCAAAAATTGTGTGGTACACAATCCTTTAAGCACGTGAAAAACGTGAAGGCACCCCCCAATGACCGATTTCTTTTGAATTTCTCACAGGCCTCGAGGGCCGCGAGTCAAACAGGCCCAGCGAGTTTTTTTTTCCGATCGGCCTCCGTTAATTAACCTTGTCTAATAGTTGCTCAAACTTCATTGCCGTTTTTTGAGATACGCAAATGTCCTCAAAGACAGTCTTGGCACGTTGGATGAAGACACCGCATGCCAATTTTCGAGGCAAATCAGACTCAGGTTTGCATAGTTATAGCCATTTTTTTTGTGTTTTTTTCTATGTTATAGCACCACTAAGTGGCGAGTCCCAGCATGCTTTTTCACACAACCACAGAATTAACTTTTACAAGGGTGCGTCGAGTTTGGTGAAAATATCTCATTCCATTCACAAGTTATAGCCATTTTAGTAGAAGTGGCTCCTCCCACTTCTAAAGATTCGGCAGCCTTTGGAGACCGTGAATCGAAATGTAAACTTTTTTAATAATTATTGACAAGTTTTTTATATTTGTAGTTTTGTTCACACCTATAACAATAACAATAAAGATATAGTTTTAAAAATCGTTCAACATTTAAAAGAAGTACACACTATAACTCTGCCGATACGACAGAGAAACTAATCACTTTCAGAAAGATTTTTTCCCACTGATGAACCATAAAAACATTGACAACCAATCAGAATCTATCCTGTATTAAAGAACTCGAGCATTTAAAGCGACAGATGACAAAACTGCAGCGGGTTTATAATAAACAGAACGATATCACGGACACCAATGTAGTTATCGTTAAAGTTATCATTCTTGATGTGAACGGGCCTTAAACTCTGACTGAATAGTGAAGTCCATACTAACTATAACAATAATAAGTTGATGTATTCTGCACTGTCCTGTTTTTGTTGTCATGCTAATAAATCCAATCTGAAACGACCTAACAGTGGGTTTATTCACACTTGACATAAATCCACTGTTCACACTAAAAAAAAACATAGGCTAGTTTTCGAGTGATGAAATCAGATTTGTTTGTTTAATCAGAATATTATCTAGTAGCTGGAGATGCAACTGATGTGAATGATATTACATAGAGATCCTTTTCTGAATGATGGAAAAAAGGATATGACTTTACACATACACATACACTTTCACATATATTAATGTTGTTTTTTGCAGACTACAAACAGCTTATTAATGACACACAATGCAACATAAACATCATTCAGAAACCATTTCCAAGCCTTTACTGAGGGCGTTGCCTCATTAAACAACATAAAAGTAAATTTGATTTAACTGATTTCACTACTGTATAGCCTACTCTATATAGAACTATAAACATTATATTTCAATAAACAATATTTCTTTGAGAATTTGTTAACACTAAAACCAAAACCTGACGATGTCGTTTAATACACTAGCAACTGTGATTGATTGATTGATTGATTATCTCGTCATTCACGAACAAAGACTTGGGAATCAGAGCAGAACTGAATAAACACTTTTCGCGCGCTTTATTTAAGCGTCTTTTTGGCGCGTTCCGAGTTGGGCATTTCACGGAATCTGGTAAACTGACCGGAATGCGCCCGAGATGCTTATAATAAGTATTGAGACACAGTGTGTTTGAACACCCGAGAATCCTCTGGATCCGTGTCGTCGGAGCGAATATAACAACAGTTTGAGAAAAGAGCTGTAATAAAGACAAAACTCAGAGATTACAGGAATACAGGAAGAAGTTTTCAGCGTCTTACCTGATGTAGAGCTGAGGTGATTTTATCCCGTTATCCAGAGGATACAGACATCACACTGAGAGAGAGAGAGAGAGAGAGAGAGAGAGAGAGAGAGAGAGAGAGAGAGAGAGAGAGAGAGAGAGAAACGGCAGAGGTCTATCTGAGGACGCGGATGGATAAAAGGTTCAGTTTTTTAAAATAAATTAGTTTCCTCAAATACCATAAAGTTACTCAGTTATCAAACTCAATCAGAAGCTTTTTAAAAAATTATATTAATTTGTTAAAAAAAAAAAGATGACAATGCGATTATCAGGTTTTACTGTAGGAACTGTGCTTTTAAGTAAACCATGTTTACTGTGGTAAAAGTTTGTAAGGATGTCGAAATAACGTTATAACGTTTTGCTAATGTTTCCATTAAGTTATGAAAACATTGTTTCTGACTGTTCTCTGACAGTTCAAATTCAGTTTTTAAAAAGTTTTTTCTTAGTTATGGTTACTTTTGAATGTTCATGAATGTCAAACTAAAACGCCATGAACGATGTATAATTATTTTTGTGCTTACATTTTGAGAACATTATTAAAGACCAGATAACTGTGAACGAACGTTCTATTAATGTTACTGGAAGAACGTTTGTTCATAACTTTAAGAGAATATTGCCAGAACGTTCCCTGTCAGCTGTCTGATAATAATCATTCAGGACTTTAGGATTTAATAAGGGTTTATTTCAGAGGAAACAAAACAAACTCTGGAACACAACATGAGAGAAGACTCACCCCTCACAAGAACATAATTATCAGTGTGGAAACTCACGATTTTCTTTGAGTCGTGACTTTCTAAGTTGCTGTGTTGCACCTAATTGCTTACAGTGGAAGTTAATTAGTGCTGATCTCAAGACATTTTTTTAATTTGTAAGCACTTTGTGAAGAAGCTTGACAGAAAACGCACCAGCTGGTTTGTAGGCTAGCCTATCTAAAGGCTAATAACAAAAGCAAAAAGGGGGAAATGGGCAAAACAAATATGAATGTCGTCCATATATACATTCATACATTTTTTTGTAAAAATGCAGAGCGGATGGAAAAAAACAAAATTAGGTGAAAAGTTATGTTAAAAAAACACACACATGCTCACAGCGCCACCGGCTGGTCAACTGAAGCCACGGCGTCAAATAATAATAATAATGTAGAAATGCTGAAATGTTTAAGTGAGGATTAAAAAAAGTCCAAAACAAACACAACAGAAGTCAGAGGAAAGTCGTCACGATCCGTGTGTGTGTGTGTGTGTCTTTATGACACACACACGCTCTTGTTCTTCCTGTGATTTCCTTGTAAATGTGTGTCAGAAAGCGTCCCTGACGGTTACCATGGCAAACACTGGCCTTTTCATCTGAACATCACTGTAACTACATCAATGCAGGACACACATCAATTATTACTCATAAACCACTTACCGTGCGACGTTTGACTCGCTCACTGTGGCTTTAAAGGAGGGTTTGTTGACGTGAGGTGAAAAACGCTTTATAAATAAAACAAAGCCTATTTATACATATAATTATATGCTTTTTTGCAAATGCATAAAATTACGCTGCTATAGGATACACACTACCAGTCAAAAGTTTTGGATCGGTTAGATTTTTAATGTTTTTAAAAGAAGTCTCTTCTGCTCACCAAGGCTGCATTTAGTTGATTAAAAATACAAAACAAACCCAGTAATATTGTGAAATATTATTATAATGTAAATCAGCTGTTTTCTATGTGAATATATAGTAAAGTGTAATTTATTCCTGTGATCAAAGCTGAATTTTCAGCATCATTACTCCAGTCTTCAGTGTCACATGATCCTTCAGAAATCACTATAATATGATGATTTGATGTTTAAGAAACGTTTATGATTATTATCAGTGTTGAAAACAGTTATTTACATTTTTATTTCAGGATTCTTTAATGAATAGAAAGTTCAAAAGAACAGCATTTATCTGAAATAGAATATTTTGTAACATTAAACACTACCGTTCAAAAGTTTGGGGTCAGTAAGAATTTTTATTTAATTTTTTGGGGGAAATAAATAAAATAAATCAATACTTTTATTCATCAAGGATGCATTAAATTGACAGTAAAGACATTTATAATGTTACAAAAGATTCATTACGTTACAACAGTCATTCTAAATTTTCATAATATTTAACAATATTACTGTTTTTACTGTATTTTTAATCGAATAAATGCAGCCTTGGTGAGCAGAAGAGACTTCTTTTAAAAACATTAAAAATCTCACCGATCCAAAACTTTCGAGCTGTGTTTAAGAAGAAACATTCACACATGAGGTGATTTCACATTTTATTGTGATTAAACAATTGTACATAAGTGACACACATGTGTTCCTGTAGGCTACATTACGTGTAAATATAGATTTGGTCATGTGTAAATGCGTCAGTAATATAAAGTGGAGTGTGTGTGTGTCTGTGTGTGTGTGTGTGTATTCACAGAGCTGACTGAGGCTTCAGTGATTGTGCTAAAGTCTGGATTAGTGTCATGATCTCTAGGTGTAAAAGTGCTTTGAACAGAGCGAGAGTCGGGCGTCACCCGGCCTCAGGCGTGTGTGTGTCTGAATGCGCGTGTGTGTGTGTGTCGTCTGACAGCTCTGACGGGTAGATCTGCACTAGCGCCCCCTCCTGGCCACTGTCTTTACTGCACGACTGGCAGCTGCAGTGCAGGATCCGCTCCACTAGCTTATCCACGCGCGGGGCTTCATCACTGTCGGCGCAGTCCAGGGTCACCTGCACACACACACACACACACACACACACGCAGTCAGCGTGACCTGATCGGTGAGAGTGGGAGATCTGAGGCGACGTGAGGACATACTGTGACACACCCATAGACTGTATAAAATATGTTAGTAGTGTGTGTGACGTCACTCGTAGTGTTTCTGAAGAGCGCTTTTGAAGCCCAAAGTGGGCGGAGCCGGCCGTCGCCATCTTGGCCGCGCGTCACTCGCGGATAAACGAAAATGTGCTGCAAGGCGGATTAGCTGAGGTGACATGGCGCTAACGCTAGCAGACAAACGGCTAGTAGTGACATCAGCGGCAATCGACCACGCGCAAGTGGCCACGCCCTTAATTATGCAGAACTTTAAGGCTTAATACAATTTAAACGGCTGAGTTATAAAAATTCACCCCCTCACAGTCGCCATGAAGGGCAAAATTAGCTTTATAGACCAAAACCACTTTTTGCACCAGACTGTAAACATGTTTGTTTTTGCTGTAAAGTTGGGCATTTTAACATGAGGGTCTATGGGATTGAGTCTCTTCTGCAGCCGGTCTCTAGTGGCCAGTGGAGGAACTGCAGTTTAAGCACTTCAGTGTTGGCTTTAAGAGAGAGAGACTGGGAGGTTCTGCTTGGACACAACGCTTCTGCTGATGCTCCTCATTTGGATAAAAGCCTCTGCTAAATGAATAAATGTAATGCAAATGAAGAGAACAACACATCTCTTGCACACAGTTGAGAGTCTTTTTATGTTAATACATGGCTGGTATTGAGTGTCAAAACGCACAGCTACTTTTGAGTGTCCGTCAACAGAAAAACAGGCTTTTTGCTTCAAGAATGATATTGTTGTCAATAATTTTATCTTTTAAAACTCATCTTTGATCACCAAAATGACACTGATAAGTGTTTTCCTTGAAAAGATTTCTTCATGTCTTAAAATATCTTGAATGTAACTCGACACCCTTGCCTCATTTCGTATGTGCGGTTCTATGAATATGCAAATTAGCCCCGCCTCCACTCACTCACTCACTCAGAGATCCACTCGTTGACGATCACACGTTGATCTGATTGGTTACAAGGTAGTTTGTGACGTCAGAAACACCAGCGATTTCAAAGCGTGTTTTTGAGACTGTCTTTGGTTCACTGCAGTTTTAAGGAGAAAATACTCAGCAATGCTGTCGACTTATGAATTTACACATGGTTTGTCTTAAAGCATATTAAAAACACTGGATTTTCACCACAGGGAGACTTTAACTAGACTACGCTAATCACTGACCGACTACCTAGCGAACAGGGAACGTTCTTTCAATGTTATAAACATACGTTCTTACAGTAACATTAATAGAACGTTTGTTCAAAGTTATCTGGTGTGTAATGTATCTGAAATGAAACATCAATGTTTGGCTATAAATGAGACTGACCCTGCGTGGCTCTGGTTAGCACACTGTGTAACGTCAGGCTAACGCTAGTCTACTGTAAGTGAGCGTTCAGGGTCAGATCAGGTCCTGTCACATTACTGCAGGTCTTTGTCAACACAAGCCTCAGTCTGTTTTATTCACCGAACATGAACTGCTCTCTATTAAAAACAGATTGTATAAAAGAACATAATAAGTAGCAGAGAGCGGCCCCTTTGAGTCTGCGGCTAACGCTAACAGAGAACCAGAACATGATGTTAGCGCGTAAATATAGCTAAAGCTTTTCAAGTCCAACATTCTTTGTGCGTCACAACGTTCAGTTAACGTCAATACAGCGATTCTCAGATCTCCACGGGTGAGAACCAGGGCAAACAAAGACATTATTTTCATATGCTGACATCACACACACACACACACACACACACACACACACACACACACACACACACACACACACACACTGTGGTCAAACATTCCGTCGCCTGCCAGGCAAAGCTAAATAAACTCCAACACTAGAGGGCAGCGCTAAAGCCCACTGCTAAATACTGTAAATACACAAACCCGACACACACACACACACACACACACACACACTCAGTTAAAACACGCCGTGTTCTCTGCGTAAGACAGATGAGTGTGTTTGTTGTCTTTCAACACGCCTCATAAAACTCTCTCGTGAGTCCATCCATCATTACGCTGATGTTAAATAGGTATTTGTGGTTTCATCGCAGCTCTTGTGTTACAGTACGCCACACGCCACATTCATCACTCCAGCGCACGAGAAGCTAACAGTGACGCGTTCTCCAGCGGACATGATGGATTCTGAGACTGCCAGAAAACTCACACACAACAACACAAACGGCAGGACTTCTGTAGTGTTGATGCAGTTTTCACTAGTGCAGCACAAGTAGGATAATTTAGTCACAATATTTATGACATTTGGGACAATTTGCAATAGTGAAAATTGAATGAATTTCTTAATGCTGATTTACTGGAATAGGGAAAAATGCAGAAATGCAATAGTGACAATTTGGATTCAGTATTTCTACAATTTCTACCATTTTCAATAATTTTTTCGTTTTCTACAAATATGAAATCTGTTGTTTTCAATCTGTCGTTTTCACTATTGCTACAAATGTGAAATTGGTCGTTTTCACTATTACTACAAATCTGAAATCTGTCATTTTCACTACAAATATTAAACTTGTCGTTTTCACTATTACTACAAATATGAAATCTGTCATTTTCACTACAAATATTAAACTTGTCGTTTTCACTATTACTACAAATATGAAATCTGTTGTTTTCACTATTACTACAAATATGAAATCTGCCGTTTTCACTATGACTACAAATATGAAATCTGTTGTTTTCACTATTACTACAAATATGAAATCTGTCGTATTCACTATGACTACAAATATGAAATCTGTCGTTTTCACTATTACTATACTACAAATATGAAATCTGTCGTATTCACTATGACTACAAATATGAAATCTGTCGTTTTCACTATTACTACACTACAAATATGAAATCTGTTGTTTTCACTATTACTACACTACAAATATGAAATCTGTCATTTTCACTATTACTACAAATATGAAATCTGTCGTTTTCACTATTACTACAAGTATGAAATCTGTCGTTTTCACTATTAATACAAATATGAAATCTGTCATTTTCACTATTACTACAAATATGAAATCTGTCGTTTTCACTATTACTACAAATATGAAATCAGTCGTTTTCACTATTACTACACTACAAATATGAAATCAGTCGTTTTCACTATTACTACAAATATGAAATCTGTCATTTTCACTATTACTACAAATATGAAATTTGTCGTTTTCACTATTACTACAAATATGAAATCTGTCGTTTTCACTATTACTACAAATATGAAATTTGTCGTTTTCACTATTACTACAAATATGAAATCTGTCGTTTTCACTATTAACCCTCTGGGGACCAAGGGGTTTTTGGGGCCCTTGGGATGTTTTGACATGCACTGACATTTGTGCTTTTTTCAGTTATTTATAAACATGTTAATGGCAAAGGTGTAAATTCACTCTATATAGCACAAACGGGGCTACCATAATATGTGAGCAACATGCATGTACATGTTTGTATTTTTGAGAGAATATTATTTATGCATGGTTATTGAAAAAACTAAAAATAAAAGTTTCTGAAATAAGGCCACAAAACACATATTGATTATTTCTTCACAAGACTTTTGAAAATTGTATCACATAGTCTAGAATATTTGCTCCAAAACTATGTGAGAATCATCCTGACTACTCATTCAGATAAGTCAATAAAGTCTTTTAGAATGTGTATGACGTGTTTTGTTTGAGAAAGCTTTATGCGAGTAGGCGTGGATCTCTCATTAATATGTGTGGCGTTTCACACCTGAGAAAGACAAAGACCCTCCCATAATGGCCCTATTAGGTGTGCTATCAGGCCATATCATTATGAGGAGCCTTGCACAAAGAATGAGGAGATTTAAAAAAGAATGGCTTTTAGATTGTTTGGATTTATTTACAACACACACACACACACACTGCTTAGAATAAGTGAACACACTCATGCTAAAGTTGACTAAAAAGAGGAATAAAAAATCTTAAAATACAGGGTGCATACGTCTGGACACTTCTATCACACACCCTTCACCATATAGACATGGTTTTATTTCAGTTCAAAGTTCAAAGTTAGAGTTGGAAACATCTTGAAAAGAAAATTGTCTTTTTCCATAAATGTCTTAGTTTGATCATACATATTTCAAAGTTGAGGATTCATTATTTTGATATAGCTTGCATTGGAACAAACACTATAACATCTTAGTTGATTAGTTTATTGACAAAACATACTATATATTTAACATATGAGCAGAAACTCCTAACAAAAGCTTATTTGATGTCTATTTTAGACTAGTCAACGAAATGTTGTCTTTTATTTCGTCTGTAACAGTGCGTATCTGTGTGTTCATTCATTCATTCATTCACACACACACACACACACACACACACACAGAAACATGATTCACATTTAAACAGTATGCTATTTTTCCGTTTACAGACACTAACGTTATTCTATATCGCGATTAGAACAAAGCACAAGCATAAAACACTTACTTCTCAGCTGAATCTGTTGCTCCTCCTCGTGGCGAAAATAAACCAGCACTTGTTCTGAGGTAGGTAAATGTCCCAGGATTGTTCCTCATATAGCCGCGCAAGACGACAGTAGATTAATCTGACTAAAAAATATAGTGTGTTTTCAGAGTTTATGGGCGTTAACGCGTCTCAATGTGTTGCTTCACATATTTGCGTTTGAATAGCGCGTGCTCTCCGTGGGCGTGTCACATTACCAGAATAATGAGCTGAGAGGAAGATAATTAGACCGGCTGACACGTCTCTCTTTTTATATAGATGACATAAACGGAGAATATTTATTTTAGTTTTGAATCGGATCATTTAAAAGTACAAACTCAAATGATTTAAAAGATATATTGCTTATGGCTGGGTGAATAGTATTTGCTGAGTTTTGTTGAAGATTAGAGACGTGCTCCAGAAAAAAAGTTCACGGTGACTGAGAGGCAGAACGCACACCCTGTTTATTTTCTTTATTTTACAAAAGCACAATTTTTTATTTCGATTGTATATGGGCACATAAAAAAGTAGACATTTAACAGATTATTTTCTCATATTTCTTAACTCTATATGAACAGAAATGATGGTAGTACTTTAAGTCTATTTTTCTGCTATGTGAAAAAAAACAAGCAAAACGCGCCGGCGCGTTTCTGGTCCCCAGAGGGTTAATACAAATACACTCAAAAAAAATATTCATTGGATGAACTCAATTAAGTTGTGGGCAGGATTTCCATCCAATAAATATATGTAGCCCCAACTCAAACTGAGTACATCTATTCAACAGAATGTAAATTAGTTAACCTAACTCATTTGTATCAAATAGATGCAAAAGAATATAAACGAGTGACTCGATTAACTTATTTCTATCAAATACTTATTACTAACCAGACTGACTTTATTTCTGTCAGATGTCTACAAAAGTTTTATTGAAAATTAACAGGGTTTAACTCTATGTTTTCCATTTAAAGTTACCATAATAGTGATTAGTGTTTCCATTAGTTGGGCTCTTAACTCTTATTATATCTATTGTCTTTTTAGGCTGCTGTGACAGTGTGTTTGTTAAACACATTTGGAGCAGCAAAGTAAGCTAAAGTGAAATGAGATCAGCTGATGATGGTTACCTGTTGATGGTTTTATAATCATTATGAAACAGAATGATTTACTGAGGTTTTTATAATCTAACCATTATGTTGTCACGTTTTTTTCACAACACATACCTTGTGTTACTGCAGCATGAGATCAAGGAATATTATAACACTAAGTTTGAAGACTTTAACGAACATGAGCATAAAAAAAGTCTGTTTATGATGACACACACAGACATCAACAATCAGCGTATGAATCTCAACAATGGTGACAATCAAAAGTACTTTGCTGCAATGCATGCTGGGTACCACCATAGTACAAAACTCCCAGCATGCATTGCAACATGAATAAATTATGCAGCTGAACTGTCCATAATTTTGTTTGATTCTAAATATTTGCTTTTATTTTTTGCTGTTGTATTTGTTGTGAATTAGTAGCTTTTCAGTGATGTTCTGAATTAATCTGTTTATCTAAATATTTGTGATTGTCACCATTGTTGAGATTCATACGCTGATTGTTGATGTCTGTGTGTGTCATCAGAAACTGATTTTTTGTGCTCATGTTCGTTTAAGTCTTCAAACTTATTTTTATAATAATGCTTGATCTCATGCTGCAGTAACACAAGGTTTGTTGTGAAAAAAACATAATTGTTAGATTAAAATACCTCAGTGAATCAGTCTGCTTCATGATGATTATAAAACCATCAACCCTTAACCATCATCAGCTGATCTCATTTCACTTTAGCTTTCTTTGCTGCTCCAAATGTGTTTAACAAACACACTGTCACAGCAGCCAAAAAAGACAATAGATATAATAAGAGTTAAGAGCCCAACTAATGGAATCATTGATCACTGTTATGGTGACTTCAAATGGAAAACATAGAGTTGAACCCCTGTTAATTCTCAATAAAACTTTTGTAGACGTCTGACAGAAATAAAGTCATTCTGGTTAGTAATAAGTATTTGATAAAAATAAGCTAGCCTCTCTCGTTTATATTCTTTTGCATCTATTTATTACAAATGAATTAGGCTAACTGATTTACATTCTGTTGAATGGATGTACTCAGTTTGAGTTGGGGCTACATATATTTATTGGATGGAAATCCTGCCCACAACTTAATTGAGTTCATCCAATGAATATTTTTTTGGAGTGGAGCTATTAATAAATTTTTAGTTAAACCAATTAAATATATTTACACATATGATCTTAAATAGATATATTTAAATAAAGCAAATTAGATTTAAATGCGTCACCTCTAAGAAGGGCTTGAATCATTTTTTTGAGTGTATGAAATCTGTCATTTTCACTATTACTACAAATATGAAATTTGTCGTTTTCACTATTACTACAAATATGAAATCTGTCGTTTTCACTATTAATACAAATATGAAATCTGTCATTTTCACTATTACTACAAATATGAAATCTGTCGTTTACACTATTACTACAAATAGGAAATCTGTCGTTTTCACTATTACTACAAATATGAAATCTGTCGTTTTCACTATTAATACAAATATGAAATCTGTCGTTTTCACTATTACTACAAATAGGAAATTAGTCGTTTTCACTATTACTACAAATAGGAAATCTGTCGTTT
>JAVALU010000617.1:115000-139759 GCA_030770095.1 Gila robusta
GGAGCAGCGGCTCTACTCCGAGCTCCTCCGGAGTGACCGAGCTCCTCACCCGATCTCTAAGGGATCAGCCACCCTGCGTAGAAAGCTCATTTCGGCCGCCTGTATCCCGGATCGTGTCCTTTCGGTCCTGACCCACAGCTCATGGCCATAGGTGAGAGTAGGAACGTAGATCGACCGGTAAATCGAGAGCTTCGCCTTACAGCTCAGCTCCTTCTTCACCACGACAGACCGTACATCGACTGCATTACTGCAGAAGCTGCACCGATCCGTCTGTCAATCTCCCGCTCCATCCTTCCCTCACTCGTGAACAAGACCCCAAGATACTCCTCCACTTGAGGCAGGAACTCTCCACCAACCTGAAGTGAGCAAGCCACCCTTTTCCGACTGAGAACCATGGCCTCGGATTTGGAGGTGCAGATTCTCATCCCCACCGCTTCACACTCGGCTGCAAACGTTCCAGTGCATGCTGGAGGTCCATGCTGGAGGCCAACACGACAACACAGGGCTCGACATAAGCAATGGCCCGATGGCCCGGGGCCAGTAAAAGAGTATGTCGGGCTAGTTGATTGGCCAGTCACTGGCCATCAGCAAAACAAACAGCAAACGTCATACAGTGGCGCGAAGAGTGTCAATGTTACTTCAGGTTATTTATAACGTGTTAAAATGTCAAAGAACTACGACGAGAAAGAGGACATTCCTAGTAGGGCTGGGCGGTAAATCGAGTTCGTACAGTATATCGATTTTTTTTTAAACGATATGGAATGAGGCAATACTGTTTATATCGATACAGTAGTTTGATACGAGCACATCTGAAAAATAGTGGAGTACGCAGTGAAAGAACATAGTACAATTTGTCCTAAACATGACACAAGCTTATATTAAGCGCTTCAAAATAACTGGTAAGATATAGTTAACAAGTTTAAAGCAGCTTGCCCTGTCAGATGGTCTGACAGATACTGTTGCTGACTGACAGATAAATACTTGCGCTGTTTAATGCGTTTGAGACGTGGTGCTTTCCTCAGTGCTTAACTTACATTTCACAGGTATATTCTCCATCTGTAAATGTTAGAAAGTCAAACAAATATGTCCATTTCACTGTCAGGAGAGGACGAGCTTCTGCAAGTGAATCTCCGCTAATATTCAAGCTTCCGTTAATGAGCGCCGCCGCGCGCCAAACAGACGAGCACAATAGAATAGTAGCGCAAAATATACATATTGCTAAAATATTTGTTGTTGGAGACAATAAATGTGCCATATGTGGAATTTAAACCTACAAGTATGTTTTTATGAAAGTGAGCATTATAATGGGGTAATCAAATGCAGGCTAATATAATTATTTTGTGCTTTTGTATTTATTTTCATTTTTAGTTTAGCCTTTAGTCATTTTAAAAACAAAAGCATTATTTTGTTTTTAGATTGTAATGTTAGAATGTAATGTGATTTTAACCACCTTTTTGCACATAATATTGCAGCCTACATTACATTCCCTATATTTGTTTCCATATCCTTCAATATCAACATTGTTTGGATATCATTGAGCAGGATGTGAAATAATTTTTTTTTTAAATAAATACAGGTTTTCTTTATCCAAATAGAAAAACGTAGAAAGTACCGATATCTTATATCGCCATTTAACCAAAAAATACCGAGATATGATTTTTTGGCCATATCGCCCAGTCTTAATTCCTAGTGTCATGGAAAACACAGTACACTGGGTGGAGGAAGGCGATGCGGGCATGTACTGTTTCGTTTGCTGAAAATTTCCAACAAAAGCCGACCAAAATGCATAGGCCTAACCGGCCTGCCGACGGGCTATCTAAAAATAGTGTAATCAAATTCCCCCCTAAACTTCTGCCTAGCCCCCCTAAAAATGTGTGATTAAGTGTAAGCTACACAAATTCGTGTTCGCTTCAGTCTTGTTATAATCAGATTCAGCGCGTTCTTCATTTTTTCTTCATTGACTGTTTTTTAGGTCATAAATGTTAAACGAATGACAAAAATAATCAGGCAAACTAATATACTTTTGTCTAATTTCGCCATTTTGAAGTGAAAATATAGCCTATGTAACATTACTCATCACTCATGTAATGTAATAATTAGTTTACTGTCACTGTGAGGGGACAAGAAAAAATAATCCTAATGTATACAATAAATACAGTTTAATGGAAAAGTGCTTTTCCTTCTATTTCTTTCAGGGCCAGTAAAAATATAGAAGGGGCCAGTAAAACTCTGATCTACTGGCCCTGGGGGCCAGCGGGGATTTTTTTTTATGTTGAGCCCTGGACAACATCATCCGCAAAAAGCAGAGATGAAATCGTGGGTCCCCAAACCGGACCCCCTCCGGCCCCTGGCTGCGCCTAGAGATTCTGTCCATAAAATTGTGACAAAAAGCAGCCCTACCGGAGTCCAACATGCACCGGGAACGAGTCTGACTTACTGCCGGCAATACGAACCAAACTCCTGCTCCGGTCGTACAGGGACTGGACAGCCCTTAACAGAGCAGAGGGCCCCGGACCCCATACTCCCAGAGCACCCTCCACAGGAGCCGCGAGGGACACAGTCGAATGCCTTCTCCAAATCCACAAAACACATGTGGATTGGATGGGCAAACTCCCATGAACCCTCCAGCACCTGGAGAGGGTATAGATCTGGTCCAGGGTTCCATGGCCGGGACGAAACCTCACTGTTCCTCCTGAACCCGAGGTTCTACTATCGGCCGAGTTCTCCTCTCCAGAACCCTGGCATAGACTTTCCTGGGGAGGCTGAGGAGTGTTTGCCAGCCCAGAGGTACTGTCCCCGACCGCCACGTGATGTTGCAGAGGCGTGTCAGCCAAGACAGCCCCACAACATCCAGAGACTTGAGGTACTCAGGGCGGATCTCATCCCCCCCCCCACCGAGGAGCTTCTTGACTACCTCTGTGACTTCAGCTTGGATGATGGATGAGTCCACCTCCGACCCCTCGGCCTCTGCTTCCTCAGTGGAAGACGTGTCGTGGGATTGAGGAGATCCTCGAAGTATTCCTTCCACTGTCCGACGATATCCCCAGTCGAGGTCAACAGCTGCCCAGCTCCACTGTAAACAGTGTTGGTAGGGCACTGCTTCCCTCTCCTGAGGCGCCAGACGGTTTGCCAGAAACTCTTTGAGGCCAGCCGGTAGTCCTCCTCCATGGCCTCGCCGAACTCCTCCCAGGCCCGATTTTTTGCCTCCACAACCACCCGTGCTGCAGTCCGCTTGGCCTGCCGGTACTTGTCAGCTGCCTCAGGAGTCCCACAGGCCAGCCAGGCCCGGTAGGACTCCTTCTTCAGCTTGACAGCATCCCTTACTTCCGGTGTCCGGGTTCGGGGATTGCCGCCTCGACAGGCCACAGCTCCGAGCGGCCGCGTCGACAGTGGAGGTGGAGAACATGGTCCAGTCGGACTCAACATCTCCAGACTCCCTCGGGTCCGGTCCAAGCTCCGCCGGAGGTGGGAGTGTAAGATCTCTCGGACAGGGACTCGGCCACACGTTCCCAACAGACACTCACAGTCCGAGTCTGTCCCGCCTCCCCCGCCAGGTAAACACCAGATCACTTTGAATAAACGCTCTATTAATGTTACTGGAAGAAGGTTTGTTCATAACTTCCCTGTTCGCTGGACTCACTGTTCTCTTTCACTGCATGTATGAAGAGCAGCGTGAACATTCTGCCAACTATCTGCTGTTCCACAAGAGTCACAGTGAGTTTGAAACAACATGAGTGTGAATAAACGATGACAGGAGGTTGATGTGAGAGTGTGTGTGTGTGTGTGTGGAGCGGCTGTGATGCATGAAGGGTTTGAATTCCTGCGCTGTCATGACGTGTGTCTGTGTGCGTGTGAGAGTGTGTGTGTGTGTGTGTGCGTGTGAGAGAGTGTGTTTGTGTGTGTGTGTGTGTGTGTGTGTGAGCGATCGCCGCGCTTCAGCAGAATCTGTCAGACAGGCAGCGACACGTTCACCTGACTCTCTCTCTCTGTCTCACACACATACACACACACACACACACACTCTCTCTCTGCAGGTGAAGCTCGTGTTGTTGCGCTGAGATTCTCTCACCTGTTAGTAATAAGTTTTGAGCTCCGACTGCAACTGGCGCTCTAGAACATTCCTCACATTCTGTTGCGCGAGGGGGGGGGGGTTGGGACACACACACACACACACACACACAGACACACACACACACACAGACACACACACATCAGTGACAGTGTGTTAATATTGCTTTGATTTGTGTAATCTCTTCATCAGAAGTGTTTTCTCTCTCTCACACACACTCTCTCTCTCTCTCTCTCTCTCACACACACTCTCTCTCTCTCTCCCTCTCTCTCTCTCTCTCACACACACTCTCTCTCTCTCCAGGTGTTGAATCTGGCTCGTGTTCCAGAGTCTCATTAGCACACAAAACACACACACACACACACTGTAATCACTTCATCATGCCTCTCAGCGCAAGTGTTCTTGTTCACAAAAACAATGACAAGAAATGTTTGTTGATGATCTTTCATGATGCCGACATTGATGAACATGAAGTTGTGCTCGTGTTTTCACACACACACACACACACACACACACACACACACACACACACACACACACACTCATCCTCACGTACATTCACTCCCACTTTCTCACACACACACACTCTCTCACACACACACACTCACACACGCTCACACACTCTCTCTCTCTCTCATACACAAACACACACACACACACTCACACGCTTACACACGCTCACACACACTCACACACACACACTCTCTCACACACACACACTCACACACGCTCACACACACACTCTCTCTCTCTCTCATACACAAACACACACACACACACTCTCTCACACACTCACACGCTTACGCTCACACACACTCTCTCTCTCTCATACACAAACACACACACACACACACACACACACACAAGCATGTTTTAATGACATGGGCTCTGACAGTGACCTTTGACCTCAAGCCCTGTAAACGGCACATGTCAGCCATACGCCCATCAACTGCAGTGACCTCACGATACACACAAGAGTATTTACTGGATATTAATGCATATGTTTAAAATTAATCACAATAAAAATGTATTTGCAGCAACAAAAGATAATTCCTTGTTTAGCAAGTAAATCTCTCAGTGCTTCAGTCAACATGAAAGCAGAATATGATGAAGAGATCCGTCCCAACAGAGAAACTCTCTCTCTCACACACACACACACACACACACACTCTCTCTCTCTCTCTCTCTAATTGGATTCAGAGCTGCTGAGAACGGGCGTCCCGCTGCTGTGCCGATTACACAACTTACAAATGTCAAACAAAACCGCAAAACACAAAACAACATCCCCCTCTTCATTAGTGCGGGAAATACCACAGAACTGAGCGTCTGGCTTTACTGTCGTCACATGACCTCTGCATCGCGTTACCATCACACACGCTTGTTTAATACAATAAATAATAAAAAATAAAGTTTCAAGACCCAAGCAATTCTGACTTTTTTACTCAATTGCGATTTTTATCTCGTAATTATAAGGTCAAATTTTTTTATTGTGATTTACATTTCACAATTCAGCTTACATCTCGCAATTCTGTTTTTTGTTGTTTCCACCACAGGATAATAAACAAAATTGCGAATTTTTTTTGTAGTTGCAATTTAGAATTTTTTTTTTTAAGAATTGCGAGTTTACATTGTCACAACTGTAACTTTTTTTCTTTCACAATTGCAAGTTTTTATCTCGTAATTGGAAGATATAAACTCACAATTGCGATTTACATTTCGCATTTACAATTACATTTACTTTTTCTCTGTAATTCTGAGTTTACATCTCACAATTATGTTTTTAGTTTCCGCCACAAGATTAAAAAAGGTAATTGTAAAAACATTTTCTTGTAGTTGCGAGTTTATCTTGCAATTTTGACTTTTTTCAAAGATTTGCAAGTTTACATTGTCACAATTTTAACTTTTGTTTCTCACAATTGCGAGTTTTTATCTCTTAACTGGAAGATATAAACTCGTTATTGCGATTTTAATCTTGCAATTCTGTTTTTTGTTTCTGTCACAGGATAAAAAATTTCAACTTTTTCTTGTAGTTGCGAGTTTATCTTGCAATTTTTACTTTTTTCAAAGATTTGCAAGTTTACATTGTCACAATTTGTACTTTTTTCTCACAATTGCACTTTTTTCTCAGAATTTGTACTTTTTTCTCAGAATTTTGAGTTTATATCTTGCGATTTTGACTTTTTTCGAAGAATTGCGAGTTTACATTGTCACAATTTTAACTTTTTTTCTCACAATTGCGAGTTTTTATCTCTTAATTGGAAGATATAAATTCGTTATTGCGATTTTAATCTTGCAATTCTGTTTTTTGTTTCTTTCACAGGATAAAAAATTTCAACTTTTTCTTGTAGTTGTGAGTTTATATCTCGCAATTTTTACTTTTTTTATTGGAATTCTGACTTTATATCTCGTAATTTGAAGGTATAAACTCACAATTCTGATTTACATTTCGCAATTCTGACTTTTTTCTCAGAATTCTAATTTTGCATCTCGCAATTCTGTTTTTCGTTCCGCCACAGTGTAAAAAAGTTAATTTCGACTTTTTCCTCTCGTAGTTGCGAGTTTATATCTATCGTGAATTTTTTAATTTTTCAAAGAATTTATCTCACAATTCTGACTTTTTTCTCAGAAATGCACAAAAAAAGTGAAAATTGCTTTTATTTTTTTTTATTCCATGGGAGAAACAAGCTTCCTTACACAAATAAATATTATTTAGTTTTTTTTTTAGCTAATTTTGTTGATCAAATAAAGCATCTTATTTCTGATTAAATTCATCACACTGGGAATAAAGCGTCACATCAAGCGTGGTGTATTGTGGGAAACATTATTTCTCAGTGCGACCAGCGACGCAATAAAACGATGATTTTAACAGGAACGATTTGAGCGTTCCAGAGTGTCTCTCTGAAGACAAAACTCAGAGCATAAGAGCTTCAAGATTTCAGTTTGGCAGAACGCGAGCCTAAACACACACACACACACACACACACACACGTGAGCAGTGGCCCTCAGGGTAAAACTGCTCCAATCCTTCATTTCTCCATCCGTCCAGCTCATATTATAAGTATGCCATCTTTTTTCACTTTTTGCTCGAGATGTTTTACGATTCAATCTCATCCTGGACAGAGAAGTTAAATCAAACACATTAAAAACACGTGTGGATCTGACCCCGACACGTCCACACACACACACACACACACACACACACCAAACACACAGTAAGGTCTGAAACAAACTACAAGAACGCAAAGCTTGTGTTCCAAAATAAGCGCAATTCATTACTCGCTGCATTCTTAGCATTTCTGCATCGTTCGCCACAACTCGAGGAAACTCTATCGCCCCCTAGAGTCCTGCGGTTTACTGCAAGATCACACACTGATGGAACGGGAACGAGCCAAACATGTCTGTTTCTGGCCTGAAGGTGAAGCTTTGGAGTTTGTTTGTTTGAAATGCAGCAGTTTGATTGACACACACATTCATAACAAGCCGTCAGTGCCAGAAACCAGATAAAACCTCATGTCAAGAGATGTCAACTTCAGAGTTACTGAAGAGAAAAGTGGAATGAAGGGTTTGAATTACAGCAGACGTGCCCAAACGCAGTTTTACTGGGAAATATTCGTGTTTATCATCGCCTGAAATGAAGGAAGCATTTCTAGTTCTATATTTTACATCACATATCATAGTTTTATATCAGTAGGCCTACAAATAAACTATTTTCCTAAAACGCATTCATTTTGATGGGAAAACAGTAATTTGTTTAAATATTAGGCCTAGTTAAAAAAAAGCACCAGTTGACTGAGGTATAGGTTAATATAGGTGATTAATTAATTTAATCAATATCTAATGATATTATCACAAGATTTGTATTTAGGTGTTAGGCTATATTTTATTAGGGGAGCTTCTTGTAAATAAAATAGCTATGAATGTTGTATTACAGTAGTAAATTAATTAAACTGTAAACTGTCAGTCTTTTCGAGCACAGATTTGAACTTAAATGGTTGTCAATCATAAAAGCACTTTACAAAATTTAAGTGCAAGCTAAAGTTTCAATTTCAAAGCAAATGTACTGAAGTAAACTTTTTAATACAACACATATATGCATATACATATATATATATATATATTATATATATATATATATATATACACACACACACACACACACACACACACACACATATTTTAAATAAAACTGGACTCTAAAATTGGTAGAAAATCAAAGCCATGTCAAACCTAGTTCCAAACTGGAAGTTGATCTCACAAAAATAGAGTTGCTAAAAGGTTTTAAAGTATCGTTTCCACTAAAACGCAAAGTCCAATTTAAAACCGGTTTTCACAGAATGAATTTTGAGTGTTTTAAGCTTTCTAATGATATCTAATTTATGATTATTACAAAAACATGAGAAAAAAGCAATAAAAAATAGCTCGCGCTACTACACTGAGCGTTAACAGGTTTTTATAGATAAATATGAAAAATATAACCACATTCATGTTTATTTGCCATGAGTCATGATATGCAGCTCCATATAATTTCACAAACGCGTCTCGGTCCAGAAGTAAACTTCTTGCTGTTGTTTATGTAGTTTATAATAAATGTAAGTGATTATGTTTGTTAGTATACCGTGTTAAGTGGACTGTTAGCCGTTGCTGTGACGTGACCGCGCTTTCCGCGAGCCCGCGATCCCACTGATCATCCGCTGTGCACATATCGCGAGAGTTCCGCGTCCTGCTCTGTGTGCCGCTCTGCCGATATCGCGAGAGTTCCACGTCCTGCTCTATGTGCCGCTCTGCAGATATCGCGAGAGTTCCGCGTCCTGCTCTATGTGCCGCTCTGCAGATATCGCGAGAGTTCCGCGTCCTGCTCTATGTGCAGCTCGGAGTTCTACAGATCACGCGAGAATGGAGAGCGGCACTCTGAGTCTGACTGGGTTCTCTGCATTTATAAAATATGAAACATTAATGGAATATTAATATTATCACTGTTATAATATACTGAAATTATGCATTCAAGCATATTTTCTGCATTTGCCCTGTTTAAATTATGAATATGTGAGTATGTGATGTATTTTAATGGGTATAAGACCCTCAAATGCACTTATTTCTTCATACACAGTAATATCTGAATCCTGATACGAAACGAATAGTGATTAAAGCAGTCAATAAATAATAAATAAAATGTAAATAATTAATAAACATCTGAAGAATATATCATAACTGCACTTGAAAACATAATAGAATTGATATAAACAATTGATCAAATATGTAATGTTCACAAGAGTAAAATATGATATGCGAATGCGTTAAAATGTATATATAATTAATTTATGACTCACAATTGATTTTATTTTAACATCTATCTATATCTATCTATCTATCTATCTATCTATCTATCTATTTATTTATTTATTTATTTATTTATTTTATTTAATGCCATGAGAACAAAAGGTATTACAAATTCACATGATCACATTAACATTAGCTGCCAGGAAATTAAAGAAAATAAATGAATAACAAAAATAGAATAAAAAAAATAGAAAAATTACATGAGATCCAGTGCTTTCAAAGCTTACATGTTTTCAGCGCTTTTTTGTTTTTTGTTTGCTTCAAAAGATTTACATATAATTTAAAGTCATTTTTAAAATGTGAAAAATTTGGTGTGCATTCCAAATTGTCATTCTGAGTATATATATCTATATCTGTATCTGTATCTGTATATTGTAACAACTAGAGTAATAATGAGCGCTCTGACGCCCCCTGCCGCCCGCGCCCCGCCCACCCAGTTTACACCACGCCCCTTTTCTTCTATATTTGGCCATGCCTTACTCAAGCGCCTGTGATTGGCCAGCGCGGTCTCGGAGCGGAATGACCCGGATGTGCATCGCGCGCCTCCCCCGCAGGAGCCCGGATAGGGAAGTGAAGGGCTGACAGGGCTGGGTTCCGTCAGAGAGTCGAAGCAGAACCGCGTCCAGACACACTGAAGCAGACCCGCGTCCAGACACACTGAAGCAGACCCGCACAGCGAACCGAACCGAGCCGAGCCCGCCTTCAGCCCCGCAGAACCGAGCCCGCGACCCGCAGACATGGTGAGAGACCCGCGGGGGCGCGCCTTATCGGGCCGATGCCCGTTTTAGGAAGAGCCGCGCTGCGCCTCGCAGAATATGAGCCGAACACACACACACACAGAACATAATACACACTAGAACATTAAACACACACTCTAATATAAAACACACACTCTAATATAAAACACACGGAATCCTTCAAAACACTGAAAAACAACAACAAACACTGACGGGGTTCTCAGGGGTTTGTTTTTAGAGTCTTTAGTATTTATGTATTAGTTATGTCAGTGTTTATGTGTCTGTTTGAGTTTCTGACAGATGGGTTTTAGTGTTTGATATATAGTTTAATATGTGTTTAGTGTTTAATGTTTGAGGAGAATGTTGTGTTTGCGGTATTTTAAGGCTGGTTGAGATGCTGTTATTTCTGAGGGTTTCATATTTTGGAGTGTAATATTTAGGGTTGGTCTCTGTGGGTTTCAGTATTTGTTGAATTGGTGTTTTTTGGGTTTTATTTGCAAGTTTTTGGGTAAAGTGTTTGTAGGTAATGTTGGGGTTTATTTTCTGGGGTTGTTTTGACGGGGTCAATATTTGTTTAGTATTTATGTACCTGTGTTTCATCTGTCAGATGGTTTTTAGTGTTTGATGGGTTAAATGTTTTGTGTAATGTTGGTTTTTCTTGACTTCAAGCTGTATTTCTGAGGGTTTAATATTTTGGAGTGTAATATTTAGGGTTCATGGACGAGTATTTGTTGAATTGGTGTTTGTTTGGGTTTAATGTGGGAGTTTTGGGGTTAAGTGTTCTTGGTAATGTTGGGGTTTATTTTCTAGGGTTGTTATGAGGCTTTTGATGGGGTATATATATATATATATATATATATATATATATATATATATTATATATATAACATATTATAGTATATGTACCTGTGTTTCATCTGTCAGATGGGCCTTCAGTGTTTGATGGGTTTTTGTTGGGGGTTTTAGTTTAGTTTTTGAGTGTTTTAGTTAGTAAAAGACTAACGTGTTTACATTCTTTCAAATGCGGGTCAGTTCAGGATCATGATCTGTTCGCACTGGAATCTAGTCTGATATCGGCCATATTTAAAACCACAATGTGAACTGCTATAGAAATATCAGATCTGAGCTGTGAATCTGAATTGAGCACGAAGGCTCGCGGTATGAACGTGTCACATTTGCCGTCATTAAATTGTCCATGTTAATATCAATATTAAATTGTCAGTCACTCATTGTTTCAGTGTTCAGGATTGGCCAGTTCAGGTTTAGTATCAGGGGCCGTTTTATACGACAACTGAACACTTTTTCTGCGTTTTGGCCGTTCATTTAGCCTACACGACAATGGCGTTTTGGGGGCCTGAAAACGCAAACTTTTAAAAACAGGATTTAAAATGCGAGATTTTTGAAAGCTATACGATTATCGTCTCTGTGTAAACTACAAAAACGCAAATCATGCACGTGTGTTACGTGTTCAGTCTATAGCGTTGCGGTTTCTTTACACAGTGACATCGCCATCTACTGGCCTGACAGCAGAATACAGCGATTTAATCGTTTCCACGGTATCAGTTTGACAATGTTGTCGTCTGTATGTGCGAAAATGCGCAGTAAATACTCTTCCGCTTTTAGTACGTCGTGTAAAAGCACCGTTAGACTTTTAGGGTTTGAGAGTTTGGTGTTTATTTTTGGGGTCAGGCTTTGAAGGTTTAGTATTGATGGATCTGACGTTTGAGTTTTACTGTCAGATGGTTTTTAGTGTTTGATGGGTTTTCTTTTAGCTGGTATTTCGGGGTTTAATATTTGTAGGGATGCGCGATATATCGGCCACCATATCGGTATCGGCTGATATATGTTCATTTTTAATGTTATCGGCCCATATAAATGTATTTTTTCCTTCAGCTGAGACTCTTCAGATGCGCAGTTCAACATGATGGTTTTGAATTGCTTGAAATATGATTAAAATCACTTCAAAAAAAGGAAAATACGGTTCAGTGCAACAAGTCATATCGGCTGCATAAAATCATAATGAGAACATTATAATTGTGTGTTTGGGACATGGATTTAATGGTGAGACTTTTGTTTTTTTAATCAGGCTGTCAATTATATAAAAATTTGGATTTATCGGGAAAATTTATGGGTTATTAGGTTTCAAATATAAAGAGTTATCGGTTATTGGCATCGGCCAAAAATGTTCATATCGGTGCATCCCTAAATATTTGTTGGTTTTTACCGTGATTTGGGAGTTTAATATTTTAGGTGTTTCATTTCTAGGTTTGTTTAGAGGCTTTGGGTGGGCAATATTTAAAGGTTTTAATATTTATGAATCTGATGGGTTTTGTTGGGGGTTTTAGGTGATATTTTTGGTCATTTGTAAGCTCTACTGATAATGCCATCTCACATCAACATTTATCAGTATTTAATTGACCGTCACTTGAACCTGTAGTTTCAGTGTGTTTGAGGGTTTTAGTGTTGCAGTATTTTGACAGATGACATGTTTGAGATTGGATATATAAATGTATTAGTGAGAGAAAGAGCAGATTCTCTTCAGACGGTTGAAGTAAAGTTCAGTCTAAACCTGGAGACTGATGTTTATAACTTCAGCAGTGAGTAGAGTTCATGTTTAGATGTTCTGCGAACCACATTTAGGCCTGGAGCAGGTGGTTTGGATCCCTGCGTGCCCTTTGACCCCTCACACACACACACACACACACACACACACACACACGAGTGTAAACGGGTGTCAGGAGCAGGAGGTGTTTGGATGAGGTACCAATCACTTACTCTCAGATTCAAAGCCAGAAAATAATGCGGGACTAGTTAACCCATTAAAGGAGTAGTTCACTTTAAAATGAAGATTATCCCATGATTTACTCAACTCATCCTAGGTGTACATGACATTCTTCTCTCAGACGAACACAATCAGAGTTATATTAAACATGTCCTGTCTCTTCCAAGCTTTATAATGGCAGTGAATGACTGTTTCTGTTTTGAAGTCCATACAAGTGCATCTATCCATCATAAAAAGTGCATAATGGTGTGCTTTTATGATGGATAGATGCACTTTTATATGGTGATAGATGCGCTTTTTATGCACTTTTATGATGGACAGATGCACTTTTATGATGGACAGATGCACTTTTATGATGGACAGATGCACTTTTATGATGATAGATGCACTTTTATGCACTTTTATGATGGACAGATGCACTTTTATGATGGACAGATGCACTTTTATGATGATAGATGCACTTTTATGGTGATAGATGCGCTTTTATGCACTTTTATGATGGACAGATGCACTTTTATGCACTTTTATGATGGACAGATGCACTTTTATGATGGACAGATGCACTTTTATGTGTGATAGATGCGCTTTTATGCACTTTTATGATGGACAGATGCACTTTTATGATGGACAGATGCACTTTTATGATGATAGATGCACTTTTATGGTGATAGATGCGCTTTTATGCACTTTTATGATGGACAGATGCACTTTTATGCACTTTTATGATGGACAGATGCACTTTTATGATGGACAGATGCACTTTTATGATGATAGATGCACTTTTATGATGGACAGATGCACTTTTATGCACTTTTATGATGATAGATGCACTTTTATGATGGACAGATGCACTTTTATGATGATAGATGCACTTTTATGATGGACAGTAGGGGTGGTGAAAAAAATCGATTATTGATTAATCGCGAGTATGTTATGGACGAGTATGAATCGATTATTAAATTTTCAAAAATCGATTTTTTATTATTTAAAAACAAAAAAATTGCATTATTATTATTGCCGCATCGCTGGATCTCGAGAGAAGCCGCCGCCGCCGTCGAGGAAGCGACAAGCCAGCTTAGGACAGCGCCTGAAGAAGCCGGCCGTCTTCGCCACCTTCAGCCATCCGTGCGAGCTACGCTATCGGCGACGTATCCTTTCTTGCAAAACTTACTGTCTAAAAGAGCAGCGAGCGTCTTTATCAAGATGCCTTGCACTTCCTGCGGCTCGTGCAGAGCCCCGCTCAGCGACGGAGACCGCCATGTGATCTGCGCTCTCTGCCTGGGTCAGGAACACGCAGCTTTTCATTCTGCTACTTTTCCGTGCGATATGGCCAGGATGTGACGTCTTTTTGTAGTCAATTTGTAGTCCATGATGATTATTTAAAAAATCAGCTTCAATATCAGCTTCAATTTACCTTTTATAGTATATGCAATTATAGTGTCTGCTGTCATTTTAAACGGGAACTAAATGTAAACATGCTAGGATTTAAATAAAAACACACATGCAAAATACATAGACCTAGGCCTACAACTTTCAAGATCATTCAGGCTAGGTCTTTTAGATGGTGAAAATGAGTCGCATTGATTTACATTGCCCTCAGGGGGTTTGTGAGCTCAGCGATGCACTTCCGATGTCGACCCTGCGGGCTCGGCTCGAAGTATTCAACCCTCAAGCTGTCACTCCGCCATTTGCAGGACCGCGCAAAGAAGCGCCGTTCTCAAAGGCCGCCGGAGCCGGTGGCCACTGCGACGCGCTCGCCGGAATGACTCCCTCGAGCGTCTATCTCTCCTTCTCCGCCCCCCCCTCCCGAACGCGCAGCCGCCGGATCCCGCCCGCGCTGCCGCCGCCTGAAGCCTACGCGTCCGCAAGAGCGGCAAAATGACGTAATTGCGGTGTGGGCGGTCGTGCGCGTTGGGTGCGCAAGACCCCATTTCGCCTGGCGGTGTGCACGGCACTTTTTGTTACATCGCGCGCGGCGCCGCATCCGAAGATGAACGACTTCGAGCCGAATCTGGCCGAACTGGTACGTCTGTACCAGCATGTTTATGATCCTTCTATACACAGAGACATTTGCATTGATGGGCGACCATAAAAGCCTCTCATTTTGTGAATAGGAACACATTTGCATTAAACTACTAATAAACGGCAAACTACTTCTTCACTGCTGATTCCTGGTGGTTTAGAGGAGAATTACTCCGAATCGCCCCCTGTCGTTTCACAGAATAGCACAACGGCGAGCGCGTCAAGTATAAACGCCTCGTCCGTTTGGAGAGGTGCGCGCGCAGTCAGCGGAGACTCGCGCTCGTGCGGACGCGTCGAGTATAAACGAGGCTTCAGGGGACGAGGCACTTGATATGGATGAGGACGCGCTGCTGACAGCTGTTCTAACCGCATATAATACAAAAATATTTTTGCATTATAAACTTTTTCTTTACCTTGACATGTTTCGACTGCAACCTGCAGTCTTCCTCCACCTGAACAACACCTTGTCTTTCTAAAAGAAAATTGTCCAATTTCTACAGTATGTTGGTTCTGATCTACTTCCTAAAGGAAATAAGCCTTTCATTTATTTGTTATTGTTTAGTTCAACTTGATGAGTCACAACACAATGTGATGTATTCATTTCTGTGTTCTACAGAACATAAGCTACATACAAATAATTCTGAAGTTTATAACTACACGACACAGAAAGTGCTTTGAGTTGTTGTTACTCAATAAAAGAGTTAAGTAATTCAGCAGCTGACTTTTTTTAATACTGCAATCACTTTGTAGTGTATTTTCGTTTACTGTTGTGAAATGGAAAATCAATAATCGCTAATCGAGAATCGTTAATAATCGAAAATCGACTAATCGAATCGGGACTTCAATAATCGTAATCGAATCAAATCGGGAAATCAGACAGATTAGCCACCCCTAATGGACAGATGCACTTTTATGATGATAGATGCACTTTTATGATGGACAGATGCACTTTTATGCACTTTTATGATGATAGATGCACTTTTATGATGGACAGATGCACTTTTATGCACTTTTATGATGATAGATGCACTTTTATGATGATAGATGCACTTTTATGCACTTTTATGATGATAGATGCACTTTTATGCACTTTTATGATGGACAGATGCACTTTTATGATGATAGATGCACTTTTATGCACTTTTATGATGATAGATGCACTTTTATGCACTTATGATGGACAGATGCACTTTTATGATGATAGATGCACTTTTATGCACTTTTATGATGATAGATGCACTTTTATGCACTTATGATGGACAGATGCACTTTTATGCACTTTTATGATGATAGATGCACTTTTATGATGGACAGATGCACTTTTATGATGAATAGATGCACTTTTATGATGATAGATGCACTTTTATGATGATAGATGCACTTTTATGCACTTTTATGATGATAGATGCACTTTTATGCACTTTTATGATGATAGATGCACTTTTTATGCACTTATGATGATAGATGCACTTTTATGATGATAGATGCACTTTTATGCACTTTTATGATGATAGATGCACTTTTATGCACTTTTATGGTGATAGATGCACTTTTATGCACTTTTATGATGATAGATGCACTTTTATGAGCTTCAATCTGTTGGTTGAAATTTACTGCCATTATAAAGCTTGGAAGAGCCAGGACATGTTTAATATAACTCTGATTATATGATTATATTTATATATATATAAGGATGACTTGAAGGAGAGTAAATCTGAGCTAATTTTCATTTTAAAGTAAACTACTCCTTTAAGCAAAACTCACTCAATTTTCATAAAAACAACACTTAATGTGTCAGTAATTTTGCTTGTTCTCCAGTAACTACTCCTTTAATGTCCACCAGATGACACACCGTAAGTTATTCCTGGCCTAAATCTGGGTCAACCTTTGAGTCAATTAATATTCATCTTCATATTCAAATGTAACTCAATTGAGCGAATTTGACATTAAAACTAGTTTGAAACATTAAAGTTTGGTCATAATAGTAATATTGGATATTAATACATGATGATAATAATGGATAATGCATAATCTTTTTTGAAGGATTTTGTAATCAAGTGTTTTTGTCTTATTTGTAATTGTTGAAAGCTTTATAAAATTGCTGTTTTTTTATTATATATTGTATTACATTATAACTTGTATTAAAATTACAAAGTTGTATGGTTGTTATGATTAATTTCTACAATGAAATACCTTTTGCTGCTGATATGGCATTTTATAATAAAGAAATGTGTCCTTGTATTATGTGCATTACCATTTTAATGGTTTGGTGTCGGTCAAATATTGTTTCAGTAAGAGTCTCTTCTGCTCAAAGCTGCATTTATTTGATCAAAAATACTAGTAAAAACAGAGAAATATTATTATAATGTAAATCAGCTGTTTTCTATGTTAATATATAGTAAAGTGTAATTTATTCCTGTGATCAAAGCTGAATTTTCAGCATCATTACTCCAGTCTTCAGTGTCACATGATCCTTCAGAAATCAGTATAATATGATGATTTGATGATCAAGAAACATTTATGATTAACATTTATGAACACTGATTATTATCAGTGTTGAAAAGATTTTCGTGGAAACGATCATACATTTTATTTTTAAGGATTCTTTGATGAATACAAAGTTCAAAAGAACTGTGAAAGAATATTTTGTAACATTACAAAACTGTCACTTTTGATCAGTTTAATGCGTCCTTGCTGAATAAAAGTATTGATTGATTGTTTTCCTGTTATGAGTGTAAAGCTGTGTTGTAAAGCGCTGTGTGTGTGTGTGTGTGTGTGTTCCAGAACGAGCAGCAGTTGGACTGTGCGCTGGACCTGATGAGGCGTCTGCCTCCGCAACAGATCGAGAAGAACCTCAGTGACCTCATCGACCTGGTCAGTGTGTGTTTGCTCTCCTTCATTCCCTCGCTCCTCAGACCAGCACAACACACACACACTCAGACCAGCACAACACACACACACACACACTCAGACCAGCACAACACACACACACACACACACACACACACATCATAGGTGTGACTCTGCTGAAGTCTTCATTCCCTCGTTCCTCAGACCAGCACAACACACACACACACACACACACTCAGACCAGCACAACACACACACACACACACACACACACACACACACACACACATCATAGGTGTGACTCTGCTGAAGTCTTCATTCCCTCGCTCCTCAGACCAGCACAACACACACACACTCAGACCAGCACAACACACACACACACACACTCAGACCAGCACAACACACACACACACACACACACACACACATCATAGGTGTGACTCTGCTGAAGTCTTCATTCCCTCGTTCCTCAGACCAGCACAACACACACACACTCAGACCAGCACAACACACACACACACACTCAGACCAGCACAACACACACACACACACACATCATAGGTGTGACTCTGCTGAAGTCTTCATTCCCTCGTTCCTCAGACCAGCACAACACACACACACTCAGACCAGCACAACACACACACACACACTCAGACCAGCACAACACACACACACACACACATCATAGGTGTGACTCTGCTGAAGTCTTCATTCCCTCGTTCCTCAGACCAGCACAACACACACACACACACACACACACACTCACACACTCTCAAACATCATAGGTGTGACTCTGCTGAAGTCTTCATTCCCTCGTTCCTCAGACCAGCACAACACACACACACACACACACACACACACACTCTCAAACATCATAGGTGTGACTCTGCTGAAGTCTTCATTTACTCGTGCAGCTCATTCACTATTATATACGCTCATACTGATCTTTTATTTATGCATGTTTTCATTTTAGTTTTAGCAATTTTGTTTTGCTTTTTTATATTTTTTTATATTTCTGTTTAGTCTTACTTTTATATTTATTTTAGGGTTAGCAATTTTGTTATGTGCTTTCATTAGATTTGTTTTTTATATTTATATTTAACTTTAATTTATATATTTTATATATATATATATATTTTTTTTTTTCTATATTATATATATATATATATATTCGTCAATTGAAATAAATGTTTTGGATGAAAAACGTAAACAATTTTTCATCTTAATTTTTTGTCATTTTAGATTTTATTTCTTCTTGATTTAATTTAACGCAAAATCGGAATAGTTTTTTTAATAACAAAACGTTCCACTGCTGATGGTCCTTGAATATCATTCACTAATGTTAAATGTGCCTATTTCCAACGAATCCCGTGACTTCAGAAGAGTTTGACCCAGCATTGAGTTAAGTTTCACTCGGAAATCTCCGGTAAATTACTCATTATTACGTGGAAAGTAAACACATTAAAGTTTTGAAGTAGAAAGACTGAAATGTAACGAAACGGACTACAGTAATCCTTTAGTTGCAGCTTTGATCATTTTTTTAGTTTAGCGCTCGACTGTTATGATACTTTTATTGTGTTTTTACAGTGTTTTTGATCATGTTTTGAGCACAGTCTGTTTTCATTATACGTAAAAGAGCATTGTGAAAAATCTGCTTCTGAGAGTAAAAGCTGAGTTTAGTCTGAACTGTTTTTCGTTCGCTCTGTTGTTAGCTGTTATTAGCACTGGTGTCAGTCACGCAGCAGGAGCGAACGTGTGTGTGTGTGGTGTGAGACGCTTGATGGTTCAGTAATGAGTGTGTGACAGGAATCCACTTCCTCTCCAGCAGGGTGAATCATTTGTTCTGTGTGTGTGGTGTGTGTGTGTGTGTGTGTGTGTGTGTGTGTGTGTAGGTGCCCAGCCTGTGTGAAGACCTGCTGTCGTCGGTGGACCAGCCGCTGAAGATCGCGCGTGATAAGGTCGTGGGTAAAGACTATCTGCTGTGCGACTACAACCGCGACGGCGACTCTTACAGGTCAAGCCCACAAACTCTTACAGTCTTAAAATATTCAGTCAATTGTTAATGTCGTTTGATTTACCACTGTTTTTGTTGATGAATTTGTATTAAATCACGAATACAGAAAAAATTTAATAAATTAAGTTAAAGTTTTTTTTAAATTCAGTGGATTAAATGTGCTTTTTGGTTATTCAAGTTTAATTAAACCTTTGAAAAACAGATTTTGGAAAAATGAAATTTGGGAAAATAAAATATTTTATATTATTTGTACAAGTTTCATGATTTCAGTTAATTACACATGCGTTTTGAATACTAACATTTAATTAAAAGGGAAACCAGAACAATGAAAACGGTTAGTAAAAATTTAATTTAGGAAAAATCGTTCACATGCGCCACATCAGTGTGAAAGGAAACGCGTGTGATGTCATGTGTGTGGTTGTGCGCTCTGATGATCTCGTGTGTGTGTGTGTGTGTGTGTGTGTGTGTGTGTGTGTGTGTTTGCGCGCTCTGATGATGTCACGTGTGTTTGCAGGCTCTGATGATCTCACGTGTGTGTGTTTGCGCGCTCTGATGTCACGTGTGTGTGTGTGTTTGCGCGCTTCTGATGATCTCACGTGGTGTGTGTGTGGTTGTGCGCGCTCTGATGTCACGTGTGTTTGCATGCTCTGATGATCTCACGTGTGTGTGTTTGCACGCTCTGATGATGTCACGTGTGTGTGTGTTTGCACGCTCTGATGATGTCACGTGTGTGTGTTTGCGCGCTCTGATGTCACGTGTGTGTGTGTGTGTTAGGGCTGAACGATTATGGAAAATAATCTAATTGCGATTTTTTTTAACCAATATTGCGATTGCGATTTAATATGCGATTACTTTAAGTTCTTTAACTTCTGTATTAGTCGACAAAGACAAGCAATAAATCATTGTACAGTAGGGATGGGAATCTTTAGGCAGCTCATGATCCGATCGAATTTTTTTCTTATTAATTAATCTTAATAACACTTAAAATATGTATTTAATTACATGTGTAAATATACATACTTATATATATATATATATATATATATATATATATATAACACATTTAATTAAACCAATTACATGTTAAGAATTTTAAATGGGCTATAAACTAATATAGCTTAAAAAAATAAAAGCTAGTAAATAAAGAGGAAACAAAAAATAAAACATTACAAGCAATAAACAAAGAGTGCTTTCAGTATTTAAAAGTAGGCTGTCTGAACGTTTTCCATTCAAGAGCTGGAGTGAGTCCTGTTGGTTTAAGATATAACTGACTGTGTTTACATTAATTTCGCGTCAAAAGCATTTTGAGATGCAAGTAGGCTACATTTAGCCAATGAAGTCGCCTCACAGCCGCATGCAGGCGGAGGTGAGTGCGAGATGGGAGGAGGAGAGGGGGTGAGGGGAGAGGCGAGATGAGAGTGCGAGAAGGGGTGGTGGTGGAGGGAGGAGTGAGGTGAGAGAGATGGAGTGTCTGAAAGGTGGGAGGAGGGGAGGTTGAGAGTTTGGTTGAGGATGGATTCGGGGAGTTGACTGGATGAGTTGATGAGACGAGTGTGGAGAGGTGATTGGAGCAGGGAGGAAGGGGAGGGAGAGAGAGAGGAGAGATGGTGGAGGAGGAGAGAGCGATGGGAGGGTTGTGAGGCGGAGAGATTGAGAGTGTCGTTGGAGGGAGATGATGAGGTGAGGAGGAGACGAGGGTTTGGGAGATCGAGAGAGAGGATTGGAGGGGATTGGAGAGATGGTGGAGGGATTGAGAGGGCTGTGTTGAGTGAGTGGGGGGGGAGTGATGGGAAGGAGAGGGTTGAGTATGAGAGAGTGGAGGGGAGAGATGTGTTGAGAGGAGAGAAGAGTGAGGGAGGTATAGAGGAGGGTCTTGTGGAGAAAAATCTAATTGGTAACGTGATGAGGGAGAGAGTGAAGGTGGATGAGGGTGAGGGGGAGAGAGAGGTGCGGGGATTTCGATGGATGAGGGAATGTGATCGACGTAATGGCGTGGTAGGTTGAGGAGGAGCTGAGGAGTAGCAGATTGGATAGAGGTGGGGACCGTTTGTTGGAAGGAGTAGGGGGGGGGAGGGTGAGACGGAGGCTGTGTGAGAGAGAGGGAGGTGGATGGTGGACGATTGGGGAAGATGAGAGCGGATTGGGAGGTGTGAGAGTTGAGAGGAGGAGAAGATGGAGAGAGGGGAGAGAGAGAGAGAGAGAGAGAGAGAGAGAGTAGAGAGAGAGAGAGAGTGAGAGGAGAGAGAGAGAGAAGAGAGAGAGGAGAGAGAGAGAGGAGAGAGAGAGAGAGAGAGAGAGAGAGAGAGAGAGAAATTAGAAGCAAGCAGAACACGGTTGTTTCTAAAGCACGCGCTGCGTCATCACGCATCTGTGTTAAAAAACTAAGGTCAGACTCGATTCTGAAATTCTCTGAATCGATCCAGAATGTTGGAGAGAGAATAAATAACACAATATCACATACATAAAAAATAAAACTGTTCTTTCCTGTATGCCAGACCTATGCGTAGCGTCCAAGTTGATGCTTGATCTGCAGACTGCTTTTCTCTCGCGTGTCACGTGACCAGTGTAATCGCAGCTTTTGCGGTTACAAAATCGCATTTCATCATATGGCGATATTATCGCAAATGCAATTAATCGTTCAGCCCTAGTGTGTGTGTTTGCGCGCTCTGATGTCACGTGTGTGTTTGCGTCGCTCTGTAGTGTCTCGTGTGTGTGTTTGCGCGCTCTGATGTCACGTGTGTGTGTTTTGCGTCGCTCTGATGTCACGTGTGTGTTTGCGCGCTCTGATGATGTCACGTGTGTGTTTGCGCGCTCTGATGATGTCACGTGTGTGTTTGCGCGCTCTGATGATGTCACGTGTGTGTTTGCGCGCTCTGATGATGTCACGTGTGTGTTTGCGTGCTCTGATGTCTCGTGTGTGTTTGCGTGCTCTGATGTCTCGTGTGTGTTTGCGTGCTCTGATTGTCACGTGTGTGTTTGCGCGCTCTGATGATGTCTCGTGTGTGTTTGCGCGCTCTGATGTCTCGTGTGTGTTTGCGTGCTCTGATGTCTCGTGTGTGTTTGCGTGCTCTGATGTCACGTGTGTGTTTGCGCGCTCTGATGATGTCTCGTGTGTGTTTGCGTGCTCTGATGTCACGTGTGTGTTTGCGTGCTCTGATGTCTCGTGTGTGTGTTTGCGTGCTCTGATGTCACGTGTGTGTTTGCGCGCTCTGATGTCACGTGTGTGTTTGCGCGCTCTGATGTCTCGTGTGTGTTTGCGTGCTCTGATGTCTCGTGTGTGTTTGCGTGCTCTGATGATGTCCGTGTGTGTTTGCGTGCTCTGATGTCTCGTGTGTGTTTGCGTGCTCTGATGTCTCGTGTGTGTTTGCGTGCTCTGATGATGTCACGTGTGTGTTTGCGTGCTCTGATGTCTCGTGTGTGTTTGCGTGCTCTGATGATGTCTCGTGTGTGTTTGCGCGCTCTGATGTCTCGTGTGTGTTTGCGTGCTCTGATGATGTCTCGTGTGTGTTTGCGTGCTCTGATGATGTCTCGTGTGTGTTTGCGTGCTCTGATGATGTCTCGTGTGTGTTTGCGTGCTCTGATGTCACGTGTGTGTTTGCGCGCTCTGATGATGTCACGTGTGTGTTTGCGTGCTCTGATGTCTCGTGTGTGTTTGCGTGCTCTGATGATGTCTCGTGTGTGTTTGCGTGCTCTGATGATGTCTCGTGTGTGTTTGCGTGCTCTGATGTCTCGTGTGTGTTTGCGTGCTCTGATGTCACGTGTGTGTTTGCGCGCTCTGATGTCTCGTGTGTGTTTGCGTGCTCTGATGATGTCTCGTGTGTGTTTGCGTGCTCTGATGATGTCTCGTGTGTGTTTGCGTGCTCTGATGATGTCTCGTGTGTGTTTGCGTGCTCTGATGTCTCGTGTGTGTTTGCGCGCTCTGATGATGTCACGTGTGTGTTTGCGTGCTCTGATGTCTCGTGTGTGTTTGCGCGCTCTGATGATGTCACGTGTGTGTTTGCGTGCTCTGATGTCTCGTGTGTGTTTGCGCGCTCTGATGATGTCACGTGTGTGTTTGCGCGCTCTGATGTCTCGTGTGTGTTTGCGCGCTCTGATGATGTCTCGTGTGTGTTTGCGTGCTCTGATGATGTCTCGTGTGTGTTTGCGTGCTCTGATGATGTCTCGTGTGTGTTTGCGTGCTCTGATGATGTCTCGTGTGTGTTTGCGTGCTCTGATGTCACGTGTGTGTTTGCGCGCTCTGATGATGTCACGTGTGTGTTTGCGCGCTCTGATGTCTCGTGTGTGTTTGCGTGCTCTGATGATGTCTCGTGTGTGTTTGCGTGCTCTGATGTCTCGTGTGTGTTTGCGTGCTCTGATGTCTCGTGTGTGTTTGCGTGCTCTGATGTCACGTGTGTGTTTGCGCGCTCTGATGTCTCGTGTGTGTTTGCGTGCTCTGATGATGTCACGTGTGTGTTTGCGTGCTCTGATGATGTCTCGTGTGTGTTTGCGTGCTCTGATGTCTCGTGTGTGTTTGCGTGCTCTGATGTCTCGTGTGTGTTTGCGCGCTCTGATGATGTCACGTGTGTGTTTGCGCGCTCTGATGATGTCTCGTGTGTGTTTGCGTGCTCTGATGTCACGTGTGTGTTTGCGTGCTCTGATGTCACGTGTGTGTTTGCGCGCTCTGATGTCTCGTGTGTGTTTGCGTGCTCTGATGTCACGTGTGTGTTTGCGCGCTCTGATGATGTCTCGTGTGTGTTTGCGCGCTCTGATGTCTCGTGTGTGTTTGCGCGCTCTGATGTCACGTGTGTGTTTGCGCGCTCTGATGATGTCTCGTGTGTGTTTGCGCGCTCTGATGTCACGTGTGTGTTTGCGTGCTCTGATGATGTCTCGTGTGTGTTTGCGTGCTCTGATGATGTCACGTGTGTGTTTGCGCGCTCTGATGATGTCTCGTGTGTGTTTGCGCGCTCTG
>JAVALU010000620.1:0-27500 GCA_030770095.1 Gila robusta
CTTGAACACTTTAGCTTCCCCATCCTGCACTACTCAAAGCGGAAACGCTTCCTTGATTCTGCCAAGGGACCATCCATATATAACCATATGAATAAAACATTCAAACACCTTTTGTATCAGAATGTGTCAAGACCAGTAACACTGACAGAGCAGAACAGACACACTTGAGGCTGAAGGATTTTTTTGGACCCATTATGTTGAAATATACTCAAACCATTTATATAAACCTAGTAAAAACCCTACAGAGGCTAAAAGTCAGTAATCTTGAGTTACACTGGACTTTTCAATATGCACTTTCTTGTAAGCCAATTTTGGATATAAATGTATTATTAAGGAGTAAGTGCAATATTAAATGTTAATATGGGAGATTGTACGAGATTTAGTGTGAGGGTCTCCAGAACTAAAAAGAAACAACTTTACGCAAATGTTTCGCAGCAAGACTTACAGTCTGGAGTCAGTTGAGGCTGGACATAAGTGAGAAGAGACATAAGTGAGTTTTCTACTCATTCCTCAGAGTGAACTCATTTTGATAAAAGATCATTGGTAAGGGAAAGCTTAAAAAATGCTGCGTATAAAATAGATAAGACTGCAGATTTTGTCCTTACAAAAAATAAATATTTTTGGATGTGAAATATGTCTCAGACTGCAAAATCGTTCTAAAATAGTGGCCGTAGGAGCTACTCCAGTTTTCCCTACAATCATGGAAAAAATAAATGAGGTTGTCACTCAAAAGCATGTGGTCAGCATATCTATATACATAGGTCAAGTTAAAGTCAAAAGTACCAGTATCTGAAAATCAATAAATAATTAAAAACAACAACAACTATATCAGTCTTTTCACAATAAACCAACTAAATTTGCATACAATATGTACACATTTGCATACTATACGAATATGTGTGTAGAGCTCTTGAGTTACTGCATGACTGACTTACTCTAAACTTCACTCCAGACACTCCAGAATTAGATGATCTCTCAAGACACTAATCCAGTTTAACATTTTGGTGCCTACTAAAGAATCACAAGATTAAAAATGCAAGATTATGAGAGGGATTTTTGTTTGTACGGCTAAAGAGAATCTCTCTGTCTCCTCTTCCTCTTGGGTAATGTATGAGTGTCACATAGACCAAGCTTGAAGTTTTCCAAGGACCCTTCTGTAAGAAGAGAGGCTGCCTGACAGGAGCCAGAACTGCACCGTTTCCCTTTCAAGGTCTAACGATATATAAAACTGCACCGCCTTAAATATTCCATCACCTGCACAAACATTATATATCATATATGTTACACATGTGTCTTCATGTAGAGCATGAGAAATAACAGTCTCCCAATGTCGAGGATGAACGCACAGGGATGAGTTACTACCTCAGTCAAGGACCTTGCAAGACAGTCTTTTGTGTTATTAGATGATACATGCTGTGTTTTCTAACTCATGATTGGTTAAGTTAATGGAATCAAAAGTACCTGTATTTAATACTTTAAGTTAAAAAAATATATTTTATTTTCTAAAAAACTAATGAAAAAACAACTGACTAAACGTGGTACCTGGATGCAGCACCTTAAATGAATAACAAGTGCAACAGTTATCATTTATTTAAATTGTTTTAAATAAATGTAATTTATTTTTATAAGCATTTATTTACATAATTATTTAAATAATAAATAACTAACATTTAATGTCAATATGAATATTTGTATTATTATTTATACATGTTAATATCCATAATAGTTTATAATATTAATTTATATATTTACATAAATATAATGTTATTTTTTAATATTACGTGTAGCATATTCATGATGAAATCCTGTTTCTGCCTCAGATGTAAAAAATAAAAGGTAAATTTGAAATAGTACAAATTAAGAAATTAATTTATCTCACTTTGTGAGATATAAAGTCAATAATAAATGTATTTAATTCACATACATTCATTTCAATAATTAATTTATATGAACTAATATTTAATGTCAACATTGATAATCATATTGATATGCATACATATTCATATTTTCTTATTATATTAATCAATATACAACATCCAGAATGAATATATTAAAGGTCCCATATTGTCAAAACTGAAATTTCCTGGCTTTTTTCATGATAACAGAGGTCTAGGGGTTATGAAACTACCATATAAGTTTCAAAACAGTTGATCCACAGACAAATGCACACAGCCTGGATAAAGTAGCTGTGCCTTTTCACGAGCTGTTGTGACTTCCGTATATTTGTGATGTCAGAACTACTCAGTCACCGCCTTCAGTCACCACCCCCACCAATGGTGGGTCACTCAGAAAACAACAGGCCAATCAGAAGAGAGGCTCTTGAATATTAAGTAGACAGGCCAAAATCGACCTGTTCTTGCCAGAGCTCCTGAGAAAGGAGCTGTAAAAATATATTGAGATAGTTTTTTGGTACTTATACCGCAAATATATATTCTTAAGGACATCAAAACCTAAAATAAAACTTCAGAAAGTTGTACAATATGGGACCTTTAATATTTATCAATCATTTTTTAAAATTATGTTTTATATATGTATCATATATTTATGGAATCCCTTTTCAGCCATAAATTTAAAAAAAATGATCGCAAAATAAATGTAAAAATAGAAAATCCGAAATTGCATACTGTCCTCCTATATACAGTAGTAGGCGAAAAACAGTATGTGACTCATAAAGAGTAGGCAAAAAGTCCCCGGATGACCTTCTACTTCCGGCAAGATTCTGAAATGTGCATACGATGGACACTTTACTATACCATGAGCCAATGGGAGTGGATTTGTGAATGACAGAGAAGCGACTCAACTGATGCCGGTAGGTCACATGACAATGACAACATGGTGAATGTAGTAGGCCTAGTCCGGAAATAATTTCTGTTTATCTACAACTCAGATCTAGAATTCTGAAGTGAAATAAAGTAGCCCTCTAATATGTATATTTTTGATCGAATGAATTTACAGAGAGAGAGAGAGAGAGAGAGAGAGAGAGAGAGTGTCATTAACCTAATAGTGAAGCTTGTTGGTTTAATTACAGGGAAGTTATCTCCTCATTGCTGAGAAATATACTGTATCTTTCAGTAGTGAAGCTGTGTTATTTATAAGTCACGGGCAGAGGCTGAAAACCAGCTCTTGAATGTTTCTGTGTTTGCAAGGTGCCACCTCAATAAAGCTGTGAGTGAGCGCATTCAGGCACGCCTCACACAACGATATGTGCGTGTTTAGGTCGGATGTCGGATGTCCAGATATCGGATATGCATCTGATTTAAAAACATAAGTGGCTCAGATCAGATGCGGAAAAATCGGATCTTGAGTGGATTTTGTACACATGTGCAGCAAACACTGATCCGTGTCGGATGGGAGTAAAAGGTCGGATTTTTTGTGCCAGTGTAAACGCAAAATACTGATTTGTCATCCATTGTTGTTTTCAGACTCCTTGTGCATTCAACAATCTCACTGGATTATTACAATTAATGACAACAGGATTGTTTGGAAATTAGGGCTGGGCGATAAAACGATAACGATAATTATCACAATATATTTTTTCTTGATAAAACGATATCAAGAGTTCGATAAATGTTCGATAATGTTTATGCGCCAAAAGCGGAACAAAACTCATTTGAACCGCGCGCCACACGGACCATTTATCCGCTCGGCTCAAAGTCCAAACGGCAGCGCAGCGCGAGCTCATAGACATAATAAATACAACGTTGCTGCGATACGTCAACGCGTCTGCCATTTTGCTGAGGGCAAGACTGCACTGTAATCAAATGCGTAAGTAAACGCATTTGAGCTGCGGTTTTTCTGGATAAAAACAAAACATGTTTTTACATTTATCAACCGATTTCAGTGGTTTGTATGTGGTGTACAAAAAGTTTAATCTCTAGTTATTTAAAATCTCGATAGTTAGATATATATATAAAAAATAATTAGGAATTGTCAAAGCTCAGGCTTGTCATGTAGGCTATCTGGCTTTTTATTCTTGGATAAGAATTGTGAAGACCCACATACTGAGATTTAATTTAATGTTCACATTAAATTAAATAAAGTTTTCTTATTGTGGAAAAAGCATTTTCTGTGATTGACCCGATTTTATGCCGCGTTCCAGGCAACCTGTAACCCGCGTTTTTCCAACCTTATACCCGTGAAAGTGCACTGGAACGGCATTCAAACCCGTGACTTCCCACCCATGAACTCGTACTAGATCGATGTACTCCCAGTTACGAGTTCTGACGTCACATAGCCCGCGAAACCATACAAAACAACAATGGCAGCCCCCCCCCCCCCCCCCCCCCACCCCCCACACACACGGTGAGAATACACTTTAGGACAATATAACGTTTCAGTCAAATTAATAATAATATAATAATGATAATAATACACACACGATTATGTATTACAATTTTATGTGTCTCTGAAACAATAAGTATATATTGCGCTCAGGTAGTTTGGCGTGACTGGCCTGGAACACTACAAAATCGTGAGTCGTGGTTTGAAGTCGTGATTTACGTGCTCAAAAACCTGCCTGGAACGCAGCATTAGCAATAGCCTAACAAAGATAACTGATGGATCCTTTAGTTTATGGTAATACATATGATATGGTACAACAGTGCAATGCAAATTGTAAATATATGATAAAGTGAGAAGTAATAGTAAATAGTTTAGTTAATAAAATAAACAAACAGTAGGCTATACAGCAAATAAAATAGTAATGAATAGTATAATTATATAATATCATAAGTACAATAATACAATCATAAAAATATTGATAATAGCATAGTTTATGTATAATACTATAATAATAGCAATATAATAAGAAATATCAATTACAGAATATAGACAATAAAAAAATAAGTTAAATAGTGACTATGATAGCATAACTATAATAGATTGATAATCACAAGTGGTATAATAACAATAATAATAAGAACAGCAAATACAATGTAATATCAATTGCAGAATAATATAGACAATATGAAAAAAATATGAAACATTATAATATTGATCATTAAACTGACATTTAACAAAAAGAGATTTGTCATTTTATTTTATGTAGGCCTACATACAGTGACGATAATGTATAAATATGCAAATATAATTTATATATTTTAAAATATTCCTACATAGGCTATATAAAATAAAATGACACAACCCTGTCTCTTTTTTGTTAAATTTCAGTTTTATTGATCAGTAATAGCCATTATAACAGTATAAGTAGCCTAAAAGGTATAAAAAGCTATACAAGACAAGAAATAAAGTAAACGATTCAGTCAAACATACAGCAGGATACAACGTTAAAATAGCCTAAATATAAAGTTATGAAACTTCACTTTGCCCTCAGCCAAAACGATTTGCCAGGGAACAAATTATAGATTAATGAGACCAAAGATCGCCCGTTAGATATACACACAAGACGAATTACATCTCATGTTTAACCACTAGAGACATCAGAGCCAGCGGCAAACGTCAGAAGCACTAGCCGAGGTAAGGCTGTTCCAGGTTGGGTACATGAGCGCCCGGTGATCGGCTGTATCTCACAACTCCGAAAACGTCAGATCAAATTTTTAAATAGGCGCTATCTTTATAAATAAACCACATATTTGAGCTTTAAACAACTACATTGTCGACTGAAAAACTATTAAGACCACATTTCGTGACACAATAACAGTAGTATTTTTAAATTTCGCGGGCTTTCTCCTCTGAACGTTACTATTACTAATTATATCATGACCAAATACAACCAGAAACAAATGTTCAGTCTTGCTTGTGAAAGGTAATTCCTCGAGACCAGTTTTCAGTTGTTTGGCGATTTGTACAGCCCCAAGCAGCACACGAAAAGTGCATTTTTCTCAATTCCCGGTATGAGAGGTGTGGGGAAGTTGCCCTCCGCAATATGGCGGCGCCGTTGACGTACGCTTCAGCGGCCAATACACTTATTTCACGCAGCCGTTATTTTGAAATCGAAAGCGAGGCTCCGGTGGGAAGAAAACCGGAAGTGTCGCCTTTAATAATAGGAGAGTCGCGAATGCGATGGCGTATTGTTGTGTTTAATGTAGAAATTAGTTATTCTAAAAATGTACATACATTTCTTTCATACTTTAGACTATATACAGTGAAATTCATGTATCTTTTTTTTTCTTCAGAAAGTAAAAAAAGAAGCAGGAACGAACTATATCTACATGTCCTATATTGGATATTAACATCCAATAGTGTAAATCGCGGCAGCAGCTTCAGGTTGGTAGTCCAAGGCATTGGGTAAAGTGTACCCATTAAGCCCACCAAAATCTAAGTCTAGGTTTTTTTCATAGATATTGACAAGGTTTATAAGGAAAATAATTAGTTAAAATGCAAGATTTATCTCTCATTTGAAAATGTATTAATTAGTTGATGTACATTTTTGAATATAAAATTAAGATAATTTAGGAATAAAGTGAGAAGTCTGGCATGGGCTTAATTGGTACTTTTGGCACCATTTAAGCCCGCGTGTGTTCCAAATAAGCCCACATCATCATTTATTCACAAAATATAAAAAATGTATTGATTTTAAAGAAGTAAAACATCAATATATTTATTCAGTGACAGGGAAGCATTAAAAAAATTCCTTTTGCTAATGTTTGATTAGAGCCCTGGGTGGGATGGGTGTTAGTGGACGGTGGTCTGGAGCCTAAAGTCGGCTTGACTGGAGTTGTAGCTGGAGTCAAGCTGGAAGTTTGACCGGGTGTATCTCGGGAGCCAAGCCGAGTTATGGCTCCATACTCTGGGCTTAGGGGGGCCTCCTAGTGGGCCCCAGACACCGGGAGTCTGGAGCCTTAACTCGGCTTGGCTCCCAAATTATGCCCGGTTATACATAAACGACTTTAGGACAAAACGGGCTCTATCTCATTTGAATGAATATGTGTAATTTGTAGGCCTAGAACGTAGAACTATCTAAATATAGTTGTAAATTAAGGTAGTAAGTAAGGTAAGGTTAAAAGGTTAGTAAGGTAAAAGTACACAAATAAATGTTATCATTAAACACTTTCAGAAAATGTATCAAAGTTTGCAATTAGAGGGATTCCTCATTGAAACACATAAGGTGGGCTTAAATGGTTCCACAGTGAGTAATGGTGAAAAAAGACAATGTTTTCCTTTAAAAATGTAAGATATGTTTACAAATACATGCATGGAGCTTAAATATACTGTGGACTAAGTATCATAGTAATTTTCATTGTGCCCACATTGAGAAATGTTAAGTTTTTTTCATTCAAGGTTAGCTTGTATTGGCTATAGTTTGCATGCGTTTTGTGGCACTGTACCATTTAAGCCCATCTTAAAAAAAAGTTAATTTATGAAAATAATCTTCTCTACAAAACAATTTATGATGCATTTATTTGTAAATTAATGTAAAATGAATCACAAAACATTTATTGTTTGCAGTTCACATGCTTAATTCTTTGGCAGTCAATCTTTTTGTAAGGCTAATGGTTTGACCTAGAGATTAACTTTAAACAGAAGCTAATAAAACTCATCTTTCCATTTAAAGGAAAATTATATAAAATGATAAAGTACTATTTGTTCATACACAACAAACAACACATTCATCTCTTATTTGACATAATATCAATGTAGTTACCAAATAAATGGCTGAAAATTGTAGAAATTTATTGATTTCTGAAGGGTCCCGAAACACCAAAGTTTTGGGGTGACTTTGTGTGAGGTCCCCTGAGACAGTATGCACATGGGTGGGGCTAACTCAACATTGCCAAATCTGATTGGTATGCAATAAAAAATGCCAGGGAAGTAACAAATCACTGGACTGATTAAAATAATGAGCAGCATAAAATATGATTCACTCTTTTTTTTATTTGACTTCAAAGTTGAAAGTGGGCTTAAAGGGTACATGGGCTTAATGGGTACACTTACCCTTGATGTTTATCTGTACTTCCGGGGTTCTTCCCACCGGAGCCTCGGTTTCGAATTTAAAATAACGTCTGCGTGAAATAAGCGTATAGGGCGTCTATGTATTTATTATGGGTGCTTCTCATTTCTTATTTGTGCATCCTCGTTTTCTTTCCTCGCTTCCTTTCCTCGCGTCTCAGGTCCACCCCCTGTAGGATGCGAGGGAAGGACGCAAGGAAAGAAAATGAGGACGGAGGAATCGAATGAAAGCTTTTTTTATACATTGGAATACTTGATCACTCCAGCGTCACTTCATAGCGTCATCAGCTGCGCTCAAAGGATCTGCCCTTATGTTGTTAAAGTTTGTTTATTTAAGAAATTCATAATGAATAATAATAAAGCAAGATACCCTGTTGGAATATGTGAGATGTGTGGTTTATATAAACTGCAAAGGTAAACTATAAATTAAAAAGATTGTGACCGATGTGAAGGGGGAGGAGAATGTATACGTGCGCCACGTTTAGTCAATAAAACACTTCCGCATAGGATACACCTGTGTATCCTCGCTCATGACTCCTCTGAAAGCCTCCTCACTCCTCGATCCTCGACTCCTCGCGGTGCAATTAGAGAATTGAGATGTCCTTCAAGATGGCTGTGCTTGGTTGGTTTCCGGGTCATAGGATGGAGGACAGAGGAGCGAGGAGGCGAGGAGGGATATTGAGAAGCACCCTATAGCTGTGTCCCAATGTGAAGGCTGCGTCCTCCGAAGGCCGTATTTGAAGGCCGATTGGCCGCATTTGAAGGCCGATTGTGTCACAGCGGCGCGACGAAGGCCGTCCCAATTCAAAGGCTGCATCCTCGAAGGCCGCATTTGAAGGCCGATTGCGTCACCGCGGCGCGATGAAGGCTGTCCCAATTCAATTCCGCATCCTTCGAAGGCCGTATTCGAAGGCCGGTTGCGTCATCGCGGCGCGACGAAGGCTACCCTGATTCAAAAGCGACACCAAATGCACCCTTCGTTTCCCCGTGAAAGGAAGGATACATAAATGGATCCTTCTCGGTCTATCCTCCCCGATCCTACCCCATAAGTCATTGCGCGCCGGTGACGACAGCACTTTTATTAAAAAAAATGACGGATGATTGTTCTTGTCGCCTAGCAACTGTGACAGCTACCGATGACGAGCGGGAGTAACATTTGAACTGCACTTTTTTATATTCAACTGGGTTTTATATTCCCGTAGTACGGAGCCCAGAAAGTCTCCTGTTGGGGAAAAAAACAACCCGTGGCGACGGTTGTGCAATCCGTCCCCTCAGTTTATAAACTGTAGCCTACTCACGAATTCTTAAACTGTTCCCTCGGTTTAACAAATCGTGCCCACGATGATTCAACCAGTCCACCTGTTTATGAGGGATGCTTTGCATTGTGTTTAAACTTCATTTTTTTAAATGGATAATTTCTTCAATTTTCTAAAACTCCATTTTTGGGAGAAAAAAGCTCAGTATAATAGAATAAGCAAAAAAAGACTTCACATATAAAAAGGAAATATAACACAAACACAAGGTTAGGTTTTATTATATAAAAATAAAACATTCATCAATTATTTTATGATTAACATATTAGCCTACTGTCTTCAGTGAACTAATTTATAGTTATAATTATAAACACAAATAATAATAATACTAATTATCATTATTATTAGTAGTAGGCCTATAGGCTACATTTAGGCTACATATTTAGAAGCCGCTTTTATCAAAAAAAGGAACAAAGCAATTCGGCAAATGTCAGTCATAATACAGGTTAGACAATAATAATACAGGGCTAAGATTATCATAAATAAACAAGATTTTGAGCATATCCAAGTGTTTGTGTGGAGTGTGGAGGCGCGCGGGCGCGGACACTTGCATTTTTCTATCAACAGTGGAAACAACTTAAAATAGGCTACTCTATCATTTCTGGTCATACAGAAAATAATAATACATCATTCGCAACTACTTGTATTTGTGCAAAAACGAACGGACGCAAAAGTACACGGACCCAACACTAACGTTTTCTACAAATAGCCTACATTATTTGAAATAATTAATAATATAGGCCTAAGGTCCATGTACTTTTGCGTCCATTCGTTTTTCTTTTTTAACCCGTAATTGAAAAACGAAAAAATGAAGGGTTGTTAGGCTATTTTTAAAACGCAAGTTGAGCACCAAAATTTGAATTTGAACTGTACACACCAAATGCTGCGCAAAAAAAAAAAAAAAAAAAAAATACAGGTCCTTCTCAAAAAATTAGCATATTGTGATAAAGTTCATTATTTTCCATAATGTAATGATAAAAATTAAACTTTCATATATTTTAGATTCATTGCACACCAACTGAAATATTTCAGGTCTTTTATTGTTTTAATACTGATGATTTTGGCATACAGCTCATGAAAACCCAAAATTCCTGTCTCAAAAAATTAGCATATCATGAAAAGGTTCTCTAAACGAGCTATTAACCTAATCATCTGAATCAACTAATTAACTCTAAACACCTGCAAAAGATTCCTGAGGCTTTTAAAAACTCCCAGCCTGTTTCATTACTCAAAACCGCAATCATGGGTAAGACTGCCGACCTGACTGCTGTCCAGAAGGCCATCATTGACACCCTCAAGCAAGAGGGTAAGACACAGAAAGAAATTGCGGCGTGGCATGGAGGCAATCAGCCTGTGGCACTGCTGAGGTGTTATGGAGGCCCAGGATGCTTCGATAGCGGCCTTAAGCTCATCCAGAGTGTTGGGTCTTGCGTCTCTCAACTTTCTCTTCACAATATCCAACAGATTCTCTATGGGGTTCAGGTCAGGAGAGTTGGCAGGCCAATTGAGCACAGTAATACCATGGCCAGTAAACCATTTACCAGTGGTTTTGGCACTGTGAGCAGGTGCCAGGTCGTGCTGAAAAATTAAATCTTCATCTCCATAAAGCTTTTCAGCAGATGGAAGCATGAAGTGCTCCAAAATCTCCTGATAGCTAGCTGCATTGACCCTGCCCTTGATAAAACACAGTGGACCAACACCAGCAGCTGACATGGCACCCCAGACCATCACTGACTGTGGGTACTCCAGTGCTGCTTATCTGTAGCCCAGGTCAGGCGCTTCTGCCGCTGTTTCTGGTTCAAAAGTGGCTTGACCTGGGGAATGCGGCACCTGTAGCCCATTTCCTGCACACGCCTGTGCACGGTGGCTCTGGATGTTTCTACTCCAGACTCAGTCCACTGCTTCCGCAGGTCCCCCAAGGTCTGGAATCGGTCCTTCTCCACAATCTTCCTCAGGGTCCGGTCACCTCTTCTCGTTGTGCAGCGTTTTTTGCCACATTTTTTCCTTCCCACAGACTTCCCACTGAGGTCCCTTGATACAGCACTCTGGGAACAGCCTATTTGTTCAGAAATTTCTTTCTGTGTCTTACCCTCTTGCTTGAGGGTGTCAATGATGGCCTTCTGGACAGCAGTCAGGTCGGCAGTCTTACCCATGATTGCGGTTTTGAGTAATGAAACAGGCTGGGAGTTTTTAAAAGCCTCAGGAATCTTTTGCAGGTGTTTAGAGTTAATTAGTTGATTCAGATGATTAGGTTAATAGCTCGTTTAGAGAACCTTTTCATGATATGCTAATTTTTTGAGATAGGAATTTTGGGTTTTCATGAGCTGTATGCCAAAATCATCAGTATTAAAACAATAAAAGACTGAAATATTTCAGTTGGTGTGCAATGAATCTAAAATATATGAAAGTTAAATTTTTATCATTACATTATGGACAATAATGAACTATCACAATATGCTAATTTTTTTAGAAGGACCTGTATTGACGTATTTTCAGATTTTGTTTATGACTTTTTTCCCCTTTATTAAATATTTGAAATATTCACAAATTGATAGGGAAAAAAATGTCGATATTACTGGTTTTCTAAGGCCAAATTAGAACCTGGAAATTAGATTTGAATTTGTTTGTTTAAAAGTGGACATTTCAAGCTTGTATTATTGGCTATATTTTGTTTCAGTTCATTTTTGAGACGCGCTCCAGTTCACGGAGATCATGAAAGCGCGCCTGATTTTTTCTTTTATTTTACAAAAGCACAAATTTTTCTTGTTATTGTGAGTTTACACCAATAAAATTGTTTATTTTTATTTACACATAAAAAATATTGTGAGTACAGTTTATAAACTGAAGGGACGGATTGCACAACCGTCGCCACGGATTGTTTTGTTTTTTCCCACAGATGGAGGGTTTTTTCCCTCCATGATACGGGGTTTAAATATATATTTATATTCATCATTTATATTGTCCATTTATGCTACATAATAAAAAAAATACACTAGCCTACAAAATCGCATCAAGGTAAGATATAAGTGAACATTTGAACCATATGCCCATGTATGTTTTCTTTTCTTTTCATTACACTATTTACGTAAGTTAACACCCAATACTTGAACAGTTTAAAGTGTAATCTGGCAATTCAGGAAGCAGCTTCTGATTTGGGACGCAGAAAACCTCTGGCCATGATCCGGCTATTAAAGCCGAAAATACATGACTGAAACATCCTCACCATGTCCTCCAGTAAAATATAAACAAAATAATGTTTATTCAATTATATAAAATGATTTATCAGGATGGCAGCCGTAGGCTACTCTCGCACCGTTGCTTGGCGCCAGGAGCGGTAATCAGGAACACCTGGATGCGCAATTCGGGAATCATAAGAAGGCTACATGCGGAGCGTCCTTCGAAGGCTGGGTAGGCTGGGTCACATTGCAGCCTTCACATTGGGACACAGCTTATGTCTATGCGCGAGCTCACTAGAGCAGACACGTCAAGCCTTGTTTATATTCGACGCGTCCGCACGAGCGCGAAGGTGCGCGTGGCAAAAATGACGTCATTGCGGTGTGGGCGGTCGTGCGCGTTGGCAAGACCCCATTTCGCCTGGCGGTGTGCACGGCACTTTTTGTAACATCGCGCGCGGCGCCGCATCCGAAGATGAACGACTTCCAGGCGACTTTGTCCAAACTGGTACGTCTGTACCAGCATGTTTATGATCCTTCTATACTCAGAGTCATTTGCATTGATGGGCGACCATAAAAGCCTCTCATTTTGTGAATAGGAATACATTTGCATTAAGCACCCAGTTTGCACTTGTCTAAAGTAACTGCTTACATTTACAAAATAAGCCTACAGAAGTAGCCTACGTCCAGATTACAGTCATACTACAAACATTCATATATAGAATGTACTTTTTAGCATTTGCAAAGTAATAACTTCTTCAAAGTAAGTACCTACTCAAGAGACTATGCGATTTCGGATGCAGCGACAGTCTCAATGTGAGATACAGTATAAAGTCCATGTTATGAGAAATAGTGAGATATGAAATAAGATATGGGCTTAAATTCTTATTTGATTTCACTGTACTATCGAAAAATGGTGTTGAAAATTATGAAAATGCACTGGTAATGGCATCAACTACAGAAATTCTGGTAATTCAACTGTAACGAGTTGTTTATCCATGATACATTCATTACAAAATTGCTTCATGGAACGCTGATGAGGTGATTACTCTAATCATATGGTACTTTGACCCCTAAAGACTGCGTGAGTCTTTTGGCGAAACCGCTTTTCCAGTCCCTTTTATCCATCTTTGAGGATAAAGATGCAACCAGTGAGGCACTCAACCACATGAATGCAAGAAAATAAAGAGCAGTAGGAAGGCAGGGTCTATCATATCAGTTTGTCATCCCTCACGGGAACTTTTCCTGTTCTATTGCAAGCGTCTGCAAGTTTTAATTAAGCAAAGACTCAAAATAAACATGCACTCACACACACACACACACACACAAACGGAGGGGCTGAAGGATTAATTGTCAAGAGTCTTTGCCGATCTAATTAAGGGTCATTTCGCATCATGGCCATATTTTACCAGCCCCTGTGATACAGGCGGTAATTAAATATGAGGGAGTTAGCCGCACTAACGATCTTGGGACCTTGCCTTTTGCATGCGCATGTCAAATTAAATCCCTCATAACAGCTTGCTCTTAATGGCATTTTATCGTTGCGGATTAGCATATTCTGTTGACGCTGTAAACCTTGTTCAATTTTTGTAAACTGTTTGAGCACAAAGCACAGCGGTGGCCAGAGGGCTTGGGGGTCTCTTAATCCAACCTGCCATAGTGAACTAACCAATCAGAGCTCTTCAGAAGCAGCCGTGCGGATATGCTAATAAAGGAAGACAAAAAGTAATTATTATTTCGTGCAATTAGCAACCTGATAAAGCTCTATTTTGAAGTAATGCAATTTTAAATTAATACTATCTGCTTAATAGCCATGTAGCACTCCAGTTACAATGTCAGGGCACACTAAAATAAAGTCTAGTCGTGTATGTGGCGTTAAAGATGAACTATTATACTTTTCAACATTTACAACAAGGTACAAAGAACAAAGTCACTCCAAAATGAGTAATTCTCTTTATCAGTGTCACTGTATCGGAATTCCCTGAAATGCTTCCATCGTAGTCTTGTCTGCGTGAGAGCGCCCTCTAGATGGAGCAGCGTTTACTACCGATCAGCCGTGCTGCACTGACAAACTGCGCATAAAATAATCGCAGCCTTTGTCAAATCGTGTGCGGTTTCATTGAGATTAATTGTGCAGCCCTATTTGAAACTCACAGTCATTGTAAGGGCGTGGCATTACCAAAACACACTCAAAGCGGTTGACCAATCACAACACACTGGTCCAGCCGACCAATCAGAGCACATTGGAAGGAGGGGCTTCATAGAGACTGGCAAGAGAGGTGCTGCAACAATGTAAAATATGTGAAAAATAATGTGTTTTTGACCATTCAAGAAAACCTATTCTAGAAGACCGCAAATATCAAGACTTTGAAAAAGGGCATTTGCCTCTTTAAAGTTCACTCAAGCATTTTAACACCACACTAATATTGCCATTTTATCAGTCTGAACAGACAAAATATAGTTTTACTCAATATAAAAGCTCAGAAATGTGCAAATCACTATCTTATGCATTCAATTTCCCTGTCATGCTTAAAGTTAAAACATGAAGATGTAAATATATAAACCATTTTCCCCTCATTTTTGTACCTCTAGATTTTCTCTCACAGAGGCAATTTTCCATTGCTGCCTTCAAGTCCTCCTGGGAAGTTTGTACTTATGAGCTCAGAAGTCAGAAATAATGCTGAGATTTGCATTCTAATTTTGCTTGGATGGTTTTGGGACTAATTTATGCTTTTATATAAATTATTCATAGAAAATGATGGCAAATTAGTGTCACCTCATAAACCAGCTAAATGAGAAGTATTTTATGCCACTTTATCACTATTCTTCACCAGCAACGGGTACATTAAAAACTGTGTACAAACTAATGTAAATATATAGCCAACCATCACAATTACAACTTACAATCAAAAACAACTTGATTTAATAATTCAATGTAAATTCAATTTGTAAATGTAAATGACAATTCACAAAGTAACGTTTTTTCTTTTTAAAAGAAACACATTAATTGCAAATATTCAATTATATTACAGTATGTTTTAGCAGTTACAACCAGTAAGAAAGCTGTTTGAAAGTTATTTCAAAATTAAGGTACATAACTAAAAGCTTAGAGAAATCAAAATTTTCTAATATTTTTCAAATCGCATACTTCCTGTGATAGCCGTGCAACTGCGAGCATGTGAATGCTAATGGATATCTTTCTCCAGGTATGATAAACACGCTCATTTCTAATGTATTGGTGTCTTTCCTGACCACTCATAAATACAATCATTCCAACATGATTTGAAGGCAGCAAGTAATAATGTCTGTCTCTTTTTCTATCTTTCTATGTCTGCACGTCTGTCTCTCTTTTCCCTGCATTACCCTATGCTTGAGTACCCTGAATACAGATCAACCGCCACACATTTGCATATTTGCACTGAAGATAAGAGAAACCAAACGCTACACAGACAACTTAACCAGCTTCCTACGGCCTCATTGTACAACACTTCAGTAGAGAGACGTAAAGCACATGGACATGACCTGCTGAATCAATCTCCGCTTCAGAAAGAGAGAGAGAGAAGATACACAAAGAGAATAAAAGGAGGACACTGGGATGGAGCTTTGCCCCCTGCTAACAGTCTCACAGTACCCATTAAACAACGTTTATTGAATCAATTTACGATGCGTAATGCAGTTTTTGAGTACTGGGGAGCTCAAGGACAGTGGCAGTGTGTCTTTCATTGAGCTTCTACTGTTATGTGAATAGGTTCTGGCGATACTGAATATCTGTTCATAGCTGACAAATAGATTCCAAAATAAAATGTATATACTGTATTTGTATAAGGAAGGTGTATGTTGTAGAGCTGCACGATTATTTGTTAAAAGATTGTGATCTCGATTCAAACATCCACGTGATCTCATTCCTAAATGACAATGATTCCGCTTTGTATATTAAACCTTTAACAAGTACGATCACAGTGAACATTCAGATATGCATTGGTGCTGCCGCTGAGTCAGAGAGAGCAGTTGTCATGTATATGTATGAAACACACAGTATCGTTATTTCTGTGTTACAAATATACATATTATCACTGAAGTACTAGGAAAACAGTTTATAGTTCAGATATAAACACTGATGTTTACATTAGAGATCAAAATAGAGTAAATCACCTTTTGAAAGTAACATGGCACTTCAGATAACGATTGTATTTATTACATCATTACACCAGTAGGTGGCGACCAAACTTACTGTCAAAAATGTCAGTCATTGAATCATGTCAGTTCAAGAGATTCATTCAAACATGCTGATTCATCTAGTAATGAAACAAGTGAAGTGTTTGAGTGAATCATTGAATCATTCATTCAACACGTTTTTTTTTTCAGTCAGATTAAATATATATATTTTTAATAGACTGCGGCAATTAACATTTTGTCTGAGCCTCTAGTAAATTACATGATACTTTTAAGTTGTCTGTTCAGAATCATGGGAGAATCGTGGTCTCTTTAAAAAAAATAAAAAAATAATTGTGATTCTTAAAGGTACACTGTGTAGTTTTTTAAGTATTTTATTAGCTAAAATCAATGTTTTTATTCATAAATATGTCCTCATTGGTGTAAAATTACCTCTGCCAATGATCTGACTTATCCTCATAAGCAGAGAATTTATTATCTTTATTTACATTGGACGGGTAGTCCAATGAGGCTTCCATGTCGTTCCGCCATTTTGAAAAACTATAATAGCAGAGAGGGACAAAAAGCACTAGCCTACCACAACGCGTTTTCGTTCAGAGCCAACGTTTCAGCGTGACTGAAACCAGCTGAAACGGACAAGGAGATCAGTGAGAGGCGCTTGTCACCGTCCGGGCAAATTTAAAAGGCTGCACTGCACGGTACTTCATAATGCAGGATCATACTTATGCCGAACCACAGGAGAAGGAATCCTGGTCGCCAAAAAAGGTAAATATTGGGATAGCTTTTCCCAGACATGTTGTCATAGCTTCTCGTTACATAACAGCTACCGTAGTTGCAACACGCATTTGAAAAAGCGAGGCGCTAGAGAGCACTATTCGTTTGAATGCAAAATAAAATTTCACCGCTAGATGGGAGAAAGTCCTAATAAATGAAAATGATAATTACTGCAGGACAATTTTCCTAATTTTATTTTAAATTGTTAGAAAAAAAAACAATAATGTTTGTAAAAAGGGCACATCAATATAAAAAGCATTGGTCTGCATTAGTTTAACTTACTATGAAAACACTGAACACTGTATTTGAAAATTACATTTTGTCATCTGAAGAGGAATGTATCCTTATCCCCATCATCCGCATAAAGATCTCAAAGTATGAAAATAAAATAATTACATAAAGGACCTTATATAGCCATCTAGTAAAATACACTCAAATGTGGTCACTGCAAAAGTTTCCATGCTCATACTAGACTGACTTGCTAATGCTAATAGATTCATGGCCCTATTTGCTATTTGGCACAGGCACAAAATTCATGTTTCACAAGATCGACAAGCCCATGAGGCAAACACAGGAGAACCGGCATGACTTCTAGCTAAAATGATGAAGGCTGTCAAATCTCAAACACAAACCAATAAGTCAAGCTGCAGTTCTGAGCTGCTGTTTTGCTGTACTAAGCTAACTCCATGCAAAGATGTTATCGATCAAGGCCAGCGGGTACAGACAAGTGATGGAATAAGGTCAGAAAAAGAGCAAAAGGTCACTTGACCTGCTTGATTTACAAATTTATGTTGTTCATGATGGTCTAAAATGTTTCAACATTATCTTAGACTGCTGTTGATATCCCTGTTAAAAAAATGACACCAATAACAACAAGAACAATGTATCTGCTGGTCTTAAAGGCCCCCAAAATGGTCAGGCTGGTCTATTTGGTTTCCTATATGGTTCTACAGGGGTTATAGACAGCTCAGCACAGCTTTCCAGGCTAGGAAAACTAACCACCTCAATTCAGTTAAAACCACCAAACCACCTTAGGCTGGTTTCAAATCAAAATAGAGTATTTTTGCCTTGTTTATTAGATTTGAGGTCATCTACAGTATATGCTAGTGTACTCCTGAAGTTAACCAAAATAACTTTTAGCAGGTATTCTCATTAAAGTCCTTCCCTTCCAGGAGGACAAATCAAAGACTCCGCTGAAGAAGAAGAAAAAGCTGTCCGGCTGGTCTTAGCTGGTTTAAGCTGGTCTCTCAACCTGGCCAAGCTGGTGTTTAGCTGGTCTCCCAGCCTGACTATCTGAAGAAGTGGCCAAAACCCCTCTAAAACTTGCCTGCTAAACCAGCTTAGGCTTGTTTTAGCTGTTTTTATTTCATCTTGTACTCTAATCTTTGGTCCAATAGCAAGCAGCAAATCATTATTCATGGCTGTGATGTAACCTAAAGACTATTAGACTATAAAAACAACACAGGAAAGTAAATGCACAAATTCTCTTCTCTCTGATTAATTCCATTAAAATAAAAACTAAATAAATAAATAAAGTAGATGAACTTATACTAGCTAAGACCAAGTATATATATACCCAGCAGGGATGGTAGGAATCAAACACTTTTATGTTACATGCTGTGTTACATGCCAGGCACGTGCACAGGTAGGGCTCAACCTGTGCAGAGCACATGCCCTTTTTGCCCTTACACTCCGAAGTGCCCTTTTTTTGGTGGTGTTTTAAAAAAAAATGTTTTATCAATGCTATTGGTCACCCTTTACGCCTGTCTGTCTGTTTTACAAATATTTAGCCAATGAAAGTTCTTAAAACGAGCTTGTGTAAATCTTATTCGATCCTCAAGCTGTCAGTAAGCTGATAACTCCGCCCCCTCTATATTCACTGAATCAACTTAAGTTCCACAGCAGCCGCACAGTAGACAGCAGCTGAACGAAGTTTTGCGAAGGGTAAATAAATATCTTGTTGTTTGAATAAGTACTACTAAACACTATGTCTATAAAGACTCATATTTTATTTATTTGATGTCTGACTCACTGACTGAGACATGTGGGACGTCGACTGAGAGAGAGGTCTAGGCTAGCATTTGCCATAGTCATAACCAATACATAGCCTACACTTAAATACCCTGTGCGTGTATACAGTAGCATTTCATCTTTTATAAATTGCAATTTTGGCCAAATGTATTTTACAACAGAAAAAAATGAGCGCCCCGCCTATATAGTTAACGTTAACAAACTAGTTTGTAACCTGTTGATGAAAATGTAATGTGATGACGGCAGTTGCCCGCGCCGTTTTAATGACGGACAAAAAGAATGCACATTTGCACACATTCGCTGGTCAAAAACGATATATTGATAAGTAATTAAACAACATATAATTTGTTTTTACCATCAGAAAATCATAACAGGTGCGCCCCGCCTTTCGTACTGGAACTTACACAAAGCGACGAGTGATCCTCGTCACCTAGGTAACATACATTTATTTCTTAATAAATATTCTTCTTTGATTTATGATTGCTGATACACTTAATTTATTAACATTTAGGCTAATCATGTTATGGTAATAATATTAAATTATGGTTCATTCAAGGCTGTTAATATGCACGGCTACTTTCCGCTCGTACTCACGTGTATAAAATGTAGTAAAACATGGTTTTACTACAGTAATGTTGTAGTAGTAACTAAAAAATAACATTACAGAAGATCACTGTGAAATCTTTATATTTTATCATGCAGAATGTAATTCATGATTTAATTCATTGCAAGGCTTAATTTATTTGATCCAAAATACAGCAAAAACAGTAGCCTAATATATTGTGAAATATTTTTACAATTTAAAATAACTGTTTTCTATTTGAATATATTTTAAAATGTAATTTATGTCTGTGATCAAAGCTTTTCAGCATCATTACCCCAGTTCAGTACTCTTCAGTGTTACATGATCCTTCAGAAATGCTTTTCACTGCAACTGTACTTTTCACACTATTTTATATATTTTGTTTTTCATTGCTGGCTTATTTTAGGGAAAATGTAGTGAATAAGAGACCTTCAAGAGACCAACATCCCTGGTCCTCCACAGTATCAAATTTTTGCCATGTGGGCGGATACATGTTGAATATGCTATAGTAAAGTATAGTATGTCCAACTCAATTCCAGATTATAAGAAACTATAGCCATACTGTTTATGGCTATAGTTTCTTATAATCTGGAATTGAGTTGGACATAATTACTTAAATTATATTTAAAAATAGTTTGTCAAAAATACTTGACTCATTGCTCTACCTTCCCCTCTTCTCAATGTCATACATAATCATGTTAACCAAATAATACAAATTAGCTTATAAAACCAAACAGAATAGCTAAAAAAGAGAGAATATATATATATATATATATATATATTATTTTGTGTTATTGAATTTGTCAGGAAGATGTGACTATTTATTCATTTTATGTAGGCTTACTAAATAATCTTGATATAAAGAAAGGGAGGGGGGGGGGGTGCCCTTTTTCAGTTTCAGCACATGCCCCTCAAAAGGTCTGTGCACGGCCCTGTTACATGCTGAATGTATAAAGTTATGTGGGTTGTTACAATCAGAAAACAAGTGCATTGAAAAATTTCCAGGGAAATATGCTTACCTTTCCCACATATTGTGCATCTGGACCAATGTGTTCCTCTAAGACAAAGAATTGGTTCCATATCCATCCCCGCTTGGGCCGATGGTGGACCTCTGTTTCCCCGTCCTTAGTCTGGTTGTGGTTGCGAGTTGCATTGTGGCTCCTGGAAATGACTTTGGCCGGGGCGAAATGGCTCGCCTCATAACCTCTCTCCAGAAAACACAGGCACAAAAGTACAGGACACAAACAAGAGCTCGGGTTCACCTTCATGACTGCGAACAGGAGCGAAATTCCTAATATTCCGAAATGATTCCAAAAACTACAGCGAAACTCCCAAAGTTCTGCAATATTCCAAATACACAGTGATATTCCACAAATGGTATATTCCAAAGGGTATAGATGATTTCCAACCCCCCTCCTCCTCCACCTCCTCGTCCTCCACCACCACCAACCAGCAGCCACCTCTACTCCTTATTCCCCCCCTCTGATGGTCGTTTGAGGGGCTTGATTTAATCAGACGTCGGACCGGAGGTCCAGAAAGCTTGAATGAGGTTCATATTTCAGTCGTTCATCTTCGAAAGGCAGTTGAAATGCATTTACATCATGCACTCAAGAGCACTCGAGGAAGAACGCAGACGCGTTCAAGCCAGGATGCAACAAACTTGTACGATGACAGCAGCGGCCATGTTGAATCTCCTGTGAAAAGATGAGATGAAAAAGCAATTTTAATATTTCATATTGTTGCATGATACCACAAGAAAAGGAACATCTCAAAAGACATTTAATTATGAGTACAGCATCAAGTGCAAGTCAACATGGAATTAAAATATACGTTTACTTTACTAATGCATGTTGCTGGTCTAATTGCAAAAGATTTATCAGTACATGACATTTCAAGAGAAAGTGTTTGGCTGCATCCCAAATTGCATACTATATAGTAGGCGAAAAACAGAGCTTGACAAAATAAGTATTTCCGAATACACAGTACTCATAAAAGAGAAGGCAAAAAGTACCCAGATGACCTACTTCATCTGGCGCATACGATGGACACTTTACTATCCCATGATCCCACGGGAGAGGATTTATGAATGGCGGTGAAGCTACTGATGTCGGTCGGTCACATGATAATGACAACATGGCGAATGTCTGAAATTCATTCATGCTACACACATTTATAATAAATATTATATAATTTTTAGCAGTCACAAAGTAATTACTTCCCTTGATAATGTTAACCGATATTCAATTAGCTATTTAGTCATATTTTCAGCAAACTTAGTAGGGCTGGGACGATACACCTCCCAATTCGATACTATCACGATACTTGGGTGCCGATACAATATGGATTGCGATTTTTTTAAGAATTACGATTCTACAAGTATTGCGTTTCGATATTGCAATTTATTGCAATTTTTTTAACACTAGACCATCGGGAAAAGTTAAATCATACACTTATATAGACTGTACATGATGTATAAGATGAGTCATATTTACAAAAACAAATCATCACATCTTTCTGACTTTTATTTCAAAAGCATCATACAATACTACATTCTCTTGAATAAATGATTCAATGACAAATACATTTTTTAAGAGTTACTTGTCACCACTTAGTGGCGAAACAATGTAATCGATAAATGCGTTATTTTAAGCACCAAGTTTCTATCAAAAGCTGATTTTGATCGCTATCGTAGACATCAGTATTCATATTTGAACTTTAAACTTTTATCCAAGTACTTCTATGATAAATTTGAACTATTGCATCACAGAAATAATGATACTATGAGGTTGAAAAGACTGTGAAGCAGAGGTGGGAGTAAGTCACTAAATGCAAGTCTCAAGTCAAGTCCAAGTCTTAACATTGCAAGTCAAAGTCAAGTCAAGTCATTCTGTTGTAAGGGTCAAGTCAAGTCAAGTCATCCTCTTTGTCAAGTCAAGTCAAGTCAAGTTGCAACTTAGTCATCAAGTCATACCAAGTCGCACACAGGCTAGTTTTATACATTTTTTAACTCTGGGACTTTTATTACTTTATTTAGACACAGAGGGCTAATGGGTTACAAAAATAAATAAATTAACTTAAAATATAATATCATATCATTAAGAAGCACTTTAAATGCTCTAATATAAAAATAAATTAAATGAACACAAGTAAACAAGAATTAATAAAACTTTTCCCATCTTGTAAAAAAAAAAAAAAAACTAAAAACATATCGCATTAGTAAATTAGTACTGTATGCCAAAGTTTGTATGTTCTTACTCTAAATATCCAGGTGATTTGATCCCATAACACAAAATATTATATGGAAATTTTAAGAAAACAAATCTAAACATTTAAATGATTTAAACCCGGCTATTTTTTAATTCGTGGGTCGTTGTAACTGACGTTCTCAACTACTTTCTATATTACTTTCTCCCGCCCGCAACATTTATGTTTCGTCCCGCTCCCGCCCGCAAATAGACTTTTTTCTGTACATCCAAATACTTTCAATTTAGCCTACGTGTCGCCACCATACACATCAGGATAAATGCTCCTGATAAATTATTTGTTATTAAAGCATTAACACACAAACCATTGTTATAACATAAAAGCAAGCAGCTCCTGCGTGCATGGTTTGGCATGACTGTGCGCTCCCTTAATAATTCCTAAAAAGCTGACAGTTCATCGCGATCTCACACATCTGTTATTATCAATGACGTTTCATAATATATACACTTTGTTTGTTATAATTAGAGGATTTGCCAGCATACAGAATTCAGCACTGAACAAAAAGTCTGTTTTGAGCAGTGAGGGAAGTCTATCGTAAATGCTTCTGATTGGCCATTGCGTTCAAGAAAACAACACATACATATGTCTGTGATTGGCTACATCGCTCAACGCTTTATTCTTCCTCAACCCGCACACACAGAGTGCATTACCGCCCGCGCTCCCTCTTATGGCGTATACAAAAAATCACAATAATTGAGAATTTTTTTTTTCCACAAGTCATTTCAAGTAAATGGGCACAAGTCCGAGTCAAGTCTAAAGTCACAAGGATCAAGTCTAAAGTCAAGTCGAGTCTTTTCAGAGATCTAGTCAAGTAAGTCTCAAGTACAGAAAAGTCTGACTCGAGTCAAGTCATATGACTCGAGTCTCCCACCTCTGCTGTGAAGCTGTTTCATGACGTGAACATTCTTTGAATGTTGCGATATGATTTTGTCAAAGTTGAATAGACAGACGAATTCAAAGATCGTGTGGGTGTTTGATTCGAGATCAGTCTTTTAAAGATAAATCGTGCAGCTCTATTGTCCTATCTCTCTCTCAGCATATGCGTAGCGCGAGGGCTTTTTGTCTCACGTCTCTTCCACGCGTCCACTTGGGATATTACGTCACTCAACACTCATAGATAACGACACATTTCATCCTCTGTTGGAATGAAAGTGGCTAACTTCTGTCAACCTCATCTACAAGCAAGGACAAAAATAAAGCAATTGAATTTGAATTAATAAAAAAATCGATTTCAGAATCGTTTAAAAAAAAAAATGCGATAGCTAGGTGAATCATTTTTTTCTCCCAGCCCTAAAACCTAGGTTCAATGTGGCTCCATTATGCCACCCAATATGTTTCACATAAGTTTTTGGAAATTTGGTTACTTTATTTTAAGGTGTCCTTGTTACAGTTGCCGCATTTCCATTACCCCTCAAATTGCGCAAATTGAAATTGTGAATTGAAAATTTGCCCAATGGAAACACGTCAAGTTTTTACACTCGCATGAGGTGGTTTTTCAGGCAATTCGAAAAATAAATATTTTGCAAAACTGCAATGGAAACAGTTTTTGCGCATTTACAGGTCACATGATGTAGATGACGCGGTACGTTTGGACAGAATACGAGACTGAGTTCTTTATTAAATTAAAAAAAGACAAAAGAATTACAGGAATACTGGAATTTTAAACCTCAAAGAAATGCCACAATCAAGACCCCGAAGCAGATATGAGGGAGAAACTCCCAAAAACACCAGCCGCTCCAAGTATAAGGGTCTTTTCTTACCATTAATGCTTGGATAACACGTACTGGGATATACGTAAACCTACCAAAATCCGTCACCGTGATTTTTGGAATGACTTATCGCGAGAGGAAACAACTTACATTTTAGTCGCATAAAATCGGTTAATGGAGACGCCGTCATGTCGCAATAGTTTTTTGTCGACATTTAGAAAAAAACGCAAAAGTTTTGCGCAAATCTGTAATGGAAATGCGGTTAGTGTAATTATACATTTAAGTTCTGAGTGATATTAATTAACATATGTAAGTGCATGTAACATATGTAGCAAGGACACTGTAAAATAATGTGTTACCGAATATGATATTTTACACAAGAAAAATGGCAGTTTACAATGATAGTAAAGGAAAGTTTCCCCAAAAACGAACAGTTTGTAATCATTAACTCTCAGCATCCACTTGGACATTCTTTCATCCCATTTCATCTTTTATGAAAGATTTCTCAATAACAGAGTCGGACCAACATGAGGGTGAGTAAATGAAGACAGATTTTTCATTTTGGGGTGAAAAATTCCATTAAAAGAAGTAATTTATGAAATTTCCTTACAGAGAACCAAAACAACAGATGCTTGGCACAGTAAGTCCATCACTAATTAACTCCAAGTTATAATCAATATTTTGCTGTTTAACAAGGCTTGGCATAATATAGTATACTTTTGGATTCAGTCATATGCAGTGACTGCAATGCAGACAGAAAACGTTCACAATGCAGTCAAATATAGTTTCTCATCCTATATTATCAAAATATAGATAAGTTAATATGGAGATGTAAAAGCATATCTAATGTAAAATGATTACCTCTCAGAGAGATTGCACTTGGGTAACCTGAAATAGACATTTTCGAGTGTTCTTGGTGATATAAATATAGTTTCTCACCCTATATTATCAAAATATAGATAAGTCAATATGAAGATGTAAAAGCATATCTAATGTAAAATGATTACCTCTCAGAGAGATTGCACTTGGGTAACCTGAAATACACATTTTCGAGTGTTCTTGGTGATATAAGGGGTTGCTAAACCAAAGACACTTTAGTCATGCTTTGGTAATAAACAGAAGACAAACATTTATTCATAAAGTGTGAGAGATCATAGTGGAGTTGCGAACGGCATATTTAGTTTAATGAATGCAGAAATGCTAATCCCTTTCTGTGCACTAACAGCACTCTCATCAAGGTTTAAAAGGTCAGGAATATAATAAAATATAATTAAATGTGAGAAATCTAGAGGATTCTGCATTAGTCAATTACCACAAAGTAATTCTGACTTGACTGAAAATATGTTTATGCTAACACAGCTACTGATATTAAGGTTGTCTGCAAATGACCGTTTGCAACAGGGAATGCTGAAAATCTGATTTAAATTCGAACGGTGCATGCAGGAAAAAATTCAAGGATTTGCAAAATTGAAAGTTCTTCATACAGCCATAAAAATTATACAACTGTAAATTTTGCTGCAATGCAATCTGACTAAAGTCCCTACAGTCTTAAATATTTGCAACAATGCCATAGAAGAACCATTGGTGGTTCCCAAAAAGCATTTTGATAATCAGAAGAACCTTTATACACTATAAAGAACCTTTTGTGGAATGGAAAGGTTCTATGGATGTTACAGGTTCTTCATGTAACCACAGATGCCAATAACGTTGTCTTTAAAGTGTATGTATGTACATAACAGGCAAACAAGTACAATTCTAAACTGAATGGAGAGAGACCAAATTCTCCACAGCTGATTTAATGACATTCAAAAATAGCAATAAAATTAATTCAGCACAAATTAAACTATAAACCTGTAATTTCAATTCTAGTTCAGCTAAAGTACAAACTTCATAAGAGTTTCTGTTGTAGGTGCCTTAACTAACATAAAGTACATATTCTGTACACGCATCAACTGATATTCTCATTGAATGGGCCGTATCTCCAGTAAATAGAGTTTTAATAGAAATCCAATGTGTATGCATTCAACAGTTTGCAAAGGTTTCCAGCTAATTTTAGGATGACAGAACATCCAACAACTAAGTAACCACTATATCTTGAGCATGCATGAGACTATAACTCAACGGATGCCTCTAAAAGCATTTGGAAGCTTCCAAATCTAATACTGTCATGGGTGTCAGATCCTTTAAACGGTAAACAGTGGAAATCCCCTTAAAAATGTACATGGATTAAAAATGTGTTCTGGAATCTTGGATAATCCTCATGTTTGAGCAAGCTCTTCAGTCAGGAAATAATGCAGCTCTCATTTAGTCACTGGTGACGCCTATAAAAAGAGCTGGTTGTTATATCAGGACTTCCATCTTCTGAAAGGGATTCAAATTGTGTATCTTAGTACACAAAAAAGTGTGTGGACTAACCTAACTGTGTATGGACTATTCCTTCAGTGTCACTCAATCAATCAGCTGGATAACAAATAGCAAAGGTACACTTCAACAAAACAAGTGTACTGTATGTATAATCAGTGCAGTGGTTCTCAAAGTGTGGGGTTACTGGAGGAGACTCTGAACATACAAC
>JAVALU010000621.1:0-43210 GCA_030770095.1 Gila robusta
CCAAATTTCATCATTTTCCTATTTACGGTTCATAGGGCTGCCATAGACTTCCATTGGCGGAAGAAGAAGAAAACTATTATTCTGACAATAACAATTGCTAATATAGCTGCAAGCAGCAACACGGGGCCAAGCCCTGGAAGGCACCGCAAGCAGAACAAGTACAGCAAGCTACAAGTACAGCAAGTACAGCAAGTACAACAAGCACAGCAAGTACACCAAGCACAGCAAGTACAGCAAGTACAGCAAGCACAGCAAGCACAGCATCACATCAATTACAGCAGAGCAGCAAGTACTGTAAGCACAGCAGCGCAGCAATTACAGCAAACACAGCAAGTACAGCAAATACAGCAAGTACTGCAAGTACAGCAAGTACTGCAAACACAGCAAGTACAGCAAGTACAGCAGAGCAGCAAGTACTGTAAGCACAGCATCGCAACAAGTACAGCAAGTACAGCAAGTACAGCAATCACAGCAAGTATAGCAGAGCAGCAAGTACTGTAAGCACAGCATCGCAGCAAGTACAGCAAGCACAGCGCTGTACAGCAAGTACAGCAAGTACTTTAAGCACAGCAGCACAGCAAGCATTTAAGCACCAATAGCAGTGCAGAGCCGCAAGAACAAAAACAGCACAAATTGAATATACATGTAACTGAAGCACAGAGAGCATTTAAGCACCAACAGCAGTGCAGAGCCAGAAGGAATTGAAATGACAACTTTATACACAATTTTAAAGTCGTCCCACATGGGACTCGAACCCACGACCAGAATAGTTCGGGATTCGAGATGCATGGTTTAGCCGATTGCGCCACTCAGATGACGTGAATTTCAAAGCAGCAGAGGAGAGGGTTCAGTGTGAGAATGAGTTCACAAAAAAGTTCCATGACATGTTAACCAGATTAGCATGCTAAGCTAATTAATGCTAATTTAGCTTATGACTTGGTACATCCAATCCTGGCAAAATAGACATCCTCGGATTCGACATGGCGCAAGGAATCGATAGACACCAATTTTATGATTTTGTGTCAAACTGTTTACAAGTTACAGCCTCTGAACCAATTTTGGGTCGACCTCGTTAAGTTTGCGACATCATAACTTTTTTTTTTTCAGTATAACAAAAAAATCGGGAACAGTACTTCTGTGCGGCTCAGTCCGAAGATCATTTGAGCACATGTTTGGAGAAAATTGGACAAATTTTGAAGGAGGAGTAGCGAAAAAACTGTTTTACATTCGCTCCAATATGGCGGCCAGTCACATTGTTGTAAAATAGCATATGAGATATCGTTGAAATCGGCATAAGCCAAGGAATATATTGACATAAAGAAATCAAATTTCAAGCAATGATAGCAAAAGTTATAAGCGTTTTTTCAAAAAACAATGATATCTCTGGAACACTAGGTGGCGCTGTGATCAAACTTCTCATGTACCTTCGGGCCATGCTAATGATGATCCATACCAAATGTGGTGAGGAAATTTCAAATAGTTTAAAAGATATTGCAAATTATGACAAAATTCAAAATGGCGGACACGTGGTACATCCCATCATGGCAAAATTGATATCCACGGATTCGGCATGATGCAAGGAATCCATAGATACCACAATTATGAATTTCTGACAAACTGTTCAAAAGTTATTGGCCAAAATAGCAATTTGTCATATCTCATGACCGTAGGTGGCGCTATTCCCAACTTTGGCATGGGACGTCAGAACATGCTTCCGATGAAGTGCACCAATTTTCGTTTCGATTGATCAAACTTTGGCCGAGATACAGCCTCTTAGCCAATTTTGGGTGGACCTCGTTAAGTTTGCGACATTATAACTTTTTTTTTTCCAGTATAACAAAAAAATCGGGAACAGTACTTTTATGCGGCTCAGTCTGAAGATCATTTGAGTGCATGTTTGGAGAAAATTGGACAAAATTTGAAGGAGGAGTAGCGAAAAAACTGAATACTGTACATTTCAAAATGGCCACTACTGTAATGGGCGGGGTCTTAATGTAAGGTATTGGTTGTGATCAGCATGATGAGTGGAATCAGGTGTACTAAGTTTCATGTCTCTAGATCAAAGGGTTCAAAAGTTATAACCATTTCAATGTTGAATTTTTGAACTGGTGGTGGCGCTATAGAGTTGGTTCTAGAGACTCAATATTTGGCTCAATTACTTTTCATGACCATCACTATAAGTGTGCCAAATTTCATCATTTTCCTATTTACGGTTCATAGGGCTGCCATAGACTTCCATTTGCGGAAGAAGAATAATAATAATAATAATAATAATAAGAAAACTAACAGATACAATAGGTGCCTTGCCCTTCGGGCTTGGCCCCTAAATATAGCTGCAAGCAGCAACACGGGGCCAAGCCCAGGAAGGCACCGCAAGCAGAACAAGTACAGCAAGCTACAAGTACAGCAAGTACAGCAAGTACAACAAGCACAGCAAGTACACCAAGCACAGCAAGTACAGCAAGTACAGCAAGCACAGCAAGCACAGCATCACATCAATTACAGCAGAGCAGCAAGTACTGTAAGCACAGCAGCGCAGCAATTACAGCAAACACAGCAAGTACAGCAAATACAGCAAGTACTGCAAGTACAGCAAGTACTGCAAACACAGCAAGTACAGCAAGTACAGCAGAGCAGCAAGTACTGTAAGCACAGCATCGCAACAGTACAGCAAGTACAGCAAGTACAGCAATCACAGCAAGTATAGCAGAGCAGCAAGTACTGTAAGCACAGCATCGCAGCAAGTACAGCAAGCACAGCGCTGTACAGCAAGTACAGCAAGTACTTTAAGCACAGCAGCACAGCAAGCATTTAAGCACCAATAGCAGTGCAGAGCCGCAAGAACAAAAACAGCACAAATTGAATATACATGTAACTGAAGCACAGAGAGCATTTAAGCACCAACAGCAGTGCAGAGCCAGAAGGAATTGAAATGACAACTTTATACACAATTTTAAAGTCGTCCCACATGGGACTCGAACCCACGACCAGAATAGTTCGGGATTCGAGATGCATGGTTTAGCCGATTGCGCCACTCAGATGACGTGAATTTCAAAGCAGCAGAGGAGAGGGTTCAGTGTGAGAATGAGTTCACAAAAAAGTTCCATGACATGTTAACCAGATTAGCATGCTAAGCTAATTAATGCTAATTTAGCTTATGACTTGGTACATCCAATCTGGCAAAATAGACATCCTCGGATTCGGACAATTTGTTGGGTTGGTTTTGTTTTTTTTTTGTTTTTGATTTGTTGTTTGGTTGTTGTGTTTTGGTGGGTTTGTTTTTTTATTTTTTTTTTTTTTTTTTTTTTTTTTTTTTTTGTTTTTTTTTTTTTTTTTTTTTTGTTTGTTTTTTTTTTTATTTTTTTTTTTTTATATTTTTTTGTTTTTTTTTTTTTTTTTTTTTTTTTTTTTTTCTCCTTCCACTCACTACTCCCCCAAAATAAAAATATACCCCATAAACCCCCTAACCCTCACATCCCCCCAAAATTTACTCCACCTAACCTAAATCCCCCTTCCCACAACCCAATAAAAAAAACCTACACCCACCCCCCCCAACAATTTTCACCTACCACATATCTTCACCTACCCTCCTCACAATTCTCCATAAATTCTCCCCAATTCCCCCACATATCTATTATTCATATCACTCTCCCCACAACACATAAAACCACTCCACCCCACATTTTACTATCCCCTATAATTCCCAATCACATTCTTCACATATAAACTCAATCCCACTTCAACATCCACTTCCACTCAATCCACCCTCCACACCAATTTCACTCCCATAACTCCCCTAACACCTCTAAAAAACCCCCCCCCATCACACACATTCCCCACTTATTCTCATATCACCCCAAACCTTACCAATTTCCATACCATCATCACCCACCCCCATATTATCCTCCCAAACCCCACTAAACCCCTCACAATCCCCAACATCCCCCAACCCCCATTCTTCCCTATTACCACCACCATTCCCCCAATCACACCCTTCAACTTCATCATCCCTTCCACCACTCACCCCCCAACATCAAAAATCCCCCATAACCCCCTAACAATTCCCCCACTCCCAAAACCACAACCATCCTACTTATTCTCATAACCCCCAAATTCCATTTCCACCTCACCATCAACTCATCCTATACCCCAAAACTAAACTCAATCACCCCAAATTCTCTCACCTCCACAACTCCCAAAATTTATTCCACTAACCTAAATCTCCCACCCCAAAAAAAAACCTACACCCCCCCCCACTTTCCCTACAAAACATCTTCACCTACATCCTCACCAAATCTATCCATAAATTCTCCCCAATTCCCCCAAATCCTTCTTCTACTCTCCCCCCATCCACATACCAAACCCCCATTCCCACCATACCATTTCTTTTAAACCATACCTTACAATTAATATCACTCCATCATCTATTCCACCTTATACCACCTAAACATACACACTCACCCTTTAACCCCTAACACCCCCAAACCCATAATCCAAAAATCCCATTATTATTCTCACACTCTAATTAACACTCTTCCACCCCAATTACCCAACCAAACCAACTCCACCACACCTATATCCCCAAACCACCAAAACCACAACCTTAACCACTTTCATCCCACTCCAACCAAATCTTCCTCCTCCACCACACCACCACCACCACACTCATCCCTCATCCCCCCTTTCCCCCTCATCACTTCCCTCACAACTTACCCCCTTCCCCTCCCACTAACCACATCTAGTCACCTCAAAATCCCCTACCATCACATTTCCATTTTTTCCCCCTCAAATTACACCACATACACATCCACTATCACATTCAATTCACTTCTCTCATAAAATACATCCACCATTCAAGAACCATCCATATCAATACCATCAATCCATCAATAACATCCCTCACTATCCTAAATTCACATCAATAACCTTCAATAACCTCATTCTCATCAATCAATATAATCACCAACTATCTATCATCTCCTCACTACCCACCCACCCTCCACCCCAATATCATAACATTTAACTTCCTTCATCTCTCCAAATTCATCACCCACCTCCCTTCTTAATTACTATAAAATGCCACTAAATCCACATTAAACTTATACCCCATTACACTACCCCCCATACCCTAATTTATATTAAACTATAATCCAATTTAATCCTCCTATATCTCCCACCACATCTTCCTATTAAATTACCATCCCTCCACATTCTTACATTATACCCCATTTATCTCCATTCTAACACAAACAATAACCAATACAATTATACACCCATCTAATCCTTCAATCTCTAAAAAAATCTCATTAATATACCTTCCTTTTAACATCCCATCATTCAAACATATAACACTCTACTTTAATAAGCAATTACTCTATACACCACCAATTTTCATCTAATTATTAACCAATTACCACAATTTACATCCCTATACTCCAATGATTTTCCTCAACATTTAAATAAGATTACATCAACACTTTATTATAACATAATAAAAACACACAAAAAAATCTGTCACCTTACATTTATGCTTACTGTCCTAATCCATATATCACAATTTTTTACACATTTTTCACAATATTTCATTAGTATTCGCTGAAACACAGTTTTACTTCTCTCCACTATGTGCGTCCGACACATTGTTTGAAAATGACACTTATTTTAACTTAAAAATCTCCTAAGCCCGTCAAAAATTTTACATAAAGCAAATCCAACTTAACAGCCAATTTAGTCAAAGATATAATCGTAATTTCACAAACACATTCTAATCTCTGGAACACTCTGAGTGCTCTTTGATCAAATTTCTCATGTACTAACTTTTCTTCTACATGCCTAATTTAGATCCTCCCAAATGAGGTGAAAGGGAAAATTCAACTAGTTTCAAAGATTAATTGCCAAAATTATGACCAAATTCATAATTCTGCACACGTTGAACCTCCCATTCATGGCCAAATCGATCATCCACTGATCCTCATTAACACTCGGAATCCATATCACCACAACAATTATTATTTTCATACCAAATAGTTCACATTAATTTTCCAACAATCAAAAACAAAACACAATCCCCTCTTATTCTCATAACCCTCCAAATTCTTTTCCACCTCACACATAACCTCAACCTTACCCCCAAAATACAACTAAATCACCCCAAATTCTCTCACATCCAAACTCCCCAAAATTATTCCCACTAACCTAAATTCCCAACACCCAAAAAAAAAACCCTACACCCCCCCCCACTTTCCCCCTACCAAACATCTTCACCTACATCCTCACCAAATCTATCCATAATTCTCCCCAATTCCCCCCAAATCCTTCTTCTACTCTTCCACCCCCATCCACATACCCAAACCACCCATTCCCACCTACAATTTTTTACACCATACCTTACAATTAATATCACCTCATCATCTATTCCACTTATACCACCTAAACATAACACTCACCCTTTAACCCCTAACACCCCAAACCATAATCCAAAAATCCATTATTATTCTCACACTCTAATTAACACTCTCACCCCAAATTACCCAACCAAAACCATCCACCCACACCTATATCCCCCAAACACCAAAACACAACCTTAACCACTTTCATCCACTCCAACCCAAATCTTCCTCCTCCACCACCACCACCACCACCACCACCTCCCCACCCTCACCCACTTATCCAATCCCAACTTTTAATTCCCACCACCTCCCCCCTCACCCACTTATCTCCCACTTCCCCACCTCCCCACCCTCACCCTACATCCCTTTCAATTCCCCCCACACTCATCCCCTCCCCCTTTTCCCTCCCTTCCTTCCCTCCTCCTCCCCTACCTCCCTCACCCCTACCCTCCCTACCTCCCTACCCCCCTCCCTCCCTACCCCCCTCCCCTCCCTACCCTCCCTACCCTCCCTCCCTCCCTCCCCTCCACCCACCCAACCCTCCTCTCCTCCTACCATACCTCCCCTCCTCTCCTCCCAACCTCCCCCCCCTCCCTACCCCTCCCCACCCCTCCCTACATCCCTACCCTCCTACCATCCCCCCCTCCTACCCTCCCTACCCTCCTCCTCCACCCATCCTCCCTCCCCCCTACCCCTCCCTACCCTCCCTACCCTCCCTACCCTCCCCCCTCACCCCCCTCCCTCACTCCTCTCCTCCCTACCATACCTCCTCCTCCCTCCCCTACCCTCCCCTCCCCTCCAACCTCTCCTATCCCCACACACACAAAACAACCACTAATAATAATAATCTATCTCAATATACATCTCTACAATATCTACCAACCATTCATCTATCAACCCCTACCAATCATAAATCAACAATCCATCAATTATAATCTACATATACATCATACAATCTCCAATATTCATCATATTACCCTACCCTAATCATCAATCCATAAATATACTCATCTATACAATCCTAATATCATTACATCATAACAATATACAATTACCAATCTATACAATCCATACCAATCATCTATATCTTAACCCTACCAATATCAATCATACCAATCATATCATCATATCAATCATATCAATCAATCATATCAATATACCATATATAATCATACAATTTATCATTAACTACCAATCCATAACAATCTTAACTCTACTAAATACCTATAACATCCATATATACCAATCATTTAATATACCACTCTATCATATAACCTAAAATTCATACCAATCATATCTCAATATCCTCAATTACATACCAATAATTCAATTTCACTCCAATCATTTCCAATCCTCCAAAATCAATATCTAATCAAAAACTTTCCCCTCCTCATTTTACCATTTCCACCTATTGTCATCTTTAATTTTTCACACAAATAAATAATAAAACAACATAACACTCAATTCAACTAATTCATCCACTAAATCCCTACCATCTAAACATCTCACTTCCCCCTATATCATTCATTCCACAAAATATCCCATAAAATTCTACATCATACCCCACCATATCTCCCCAACCCACACATATCCAAACTCAACATAACCAAAATCCCATTAACCAACTCTAATACAATCCACTTAACCTTAATACCATCAACCACAAATCACCCCACCTCCAAACAACCTCCCTCCCCAAACCTACTATTCCAAAATCAATAACATAACCTAAAAAACTACAACCAACCCAAAATACCCCAAACACACCCCCCATCCCCCACATCAAACTCCATCTCCTCACCCTACATAACCCTCAAAAAAATACAACATTCCCCCCACCTAAACCATACTCCACACCTATTACCCCCCCCACAATTACCTCTTCTACACACCTTCCCTAAATCACCCACTCACCTCAAAATTCAACTACAACTTATTCCATAATATTTTCCATCCAACTACTTTCACATTCCCCCACTTAACCATATACATTCCCAATCACAAATTCCACCAAAATCCCCAAATACTCCCACCACAATTATTAACACATTCAACCAATCCACATATCCACCTATTCACACTCAAAATCCATCATTTATACCCATATACTCCCAAAATAAAAAATACCACAATCCCAAAACAAAACCCCACAATCCCAAACAACCCCCAAATTACATTCACCCAACTCCATTCTTCTTACCATCTCCTAAATCACCCTCTCCACTATAACCTCTCACACCAATAAAAAATCCCCCCTAACACCCAAAATACCCAATCAATCCCAAATCAAACAAACATACCACACAACAATTCAACATCTCAAACCCTCACAACACATACAAAACCCCCATATCCATACTCCACAATTCTCTCCATACCCCCTAAAAAACTACACACAACCCCCAAATACCCCAATACCCCCCAAATCACCCATCACAACTTCCTCTCCTCCCCCTACATAACCTCAAAAAAATAACACATACCCCCCCCTAACATCATACTCCCCAAACCCCTTACTCCCCCCCAATTAACTCTTCATACCAATATCCCTAAATACCCCCCACCACCCAATTATAACACTCAACAATCACCATACTCCACTCTTCACAACAAAATCCTTCAATTCATACCCCTACCACCTCACCCAACTCAACCACTCAACTCCATCACCAATTAACCCATACCATTCCCAAAAATATCCACCAACACCCCATCCCCATACCACATCATAAAATCCCAACCTACACATCTATTCTCCCACTTCACCCCCATCCACACTCAACCTCCCCAACATTACATTTAACTCTACCCATATTTCCTCCAAACCCCAATATACACCCTAATACCAAACCCAACAACTTCATCATCATAATTATCAACCCATCACTATCTCAACCAAACCATACACAACCCAAATATCATAAAAATAACAATCTTCACATCCCATACAATTATCAACCCATCAATCATCTCATCATACCAATCCTACCAATCATACCAATCATATCAATCATACCAATCATATCAATCATACAATCCTCAATCATACCAATCCTAATCATACAATATCCTAAATCCATATCCAATAACATCATATCCCTATCCCTCCAAATCACAAATCATACCAATAACACCAATCTTATCCCTCCAATATCCCAAATATACCAATAACATCCAATCTTATCACTCCAAATACCAAATCATACAATAACACAATCTTATTCCCATCCTTTCAATTCCCTATAATATCAATCCTCACAAACAAAACAACAACAACAACAACAACAACTCCCATTCCTACACATTCCTCCACATCCCTACCCACTTCCCCATCATCCCAAATTCCCCAACACTATCATTACCATCCCTACCAATCTCCCCACAATCTACACACTCCCCCCACACACTCTCCCCCCCTAACCCCCCAACCCCAATCCCATTAACACCCAAAATCCCCAAATCACACTCTCCATCCCCAACTACCCCATCAACCCACACCATCATCACCCCCCCCACCAACCCAACCTCCCCTCCCAACCCTACTATTCCCAAAATCCCATACCTACAACCTAAAAAACTACCACACCAACCCCAAAATACCCCAAAACACCCCCATCCACCCATCACAACTTCATCTCTCACCCCTACATAACCTCAAAAAAATAACACCATTCCCCCCCCCTAACACCATACTCCCCAACCCTCTTACCCCCCCCAATTCACCTCTTCATACACACTTCCCCCTAAATCACCCACTCCCCTCCCCAATTATCCAACCACTTCCTCCATAACATCTACCCATCCCCTAATTTCCACTCTCCCCACTTTACCATCTCACATCCCCAATCACAAAATTCCCCACCAAAATCCCCTAAATACCTCCCAACCACCAATATTACACACATTCAACCAATCCACCATCCTCCACTATTCACACCAAAATCCATCATTTCATACCCCTATACCTCCAAAATCCAAAATACCACCAAATCCACACAAAACCCACAAATCCCAAACACCCCCAAATTACATTCACCACCAACTCATTCCTCCTTACCATCTCCTAAATCACCCCTCTCCCCACTATAACCTCTCACACCAATAAAAAATCCCCCCTCAACACCCAAAATCACACCAATCAATCCCAAATCAAACAAACATACCCACACAACAATTCAACATCCTCAAACCCTCACAACACATACAAAACCCCCCCATATCCATTCCTCCACAATTCTCTCCATACCCCCCTAAAAAACTCACACCACCAACCCCAAATACCCCAAAACACCCCCCATATCACCCCATCACAACTTCCATCTCTCCCTCCTACATAACCTCAAAAAAATAACACCATCCCCCCCCCCTAACATCATACTCCCCCAACCCTCTTACTCCCCCCCAATTAACCTCTTCATACCCAATACCCCTAAATCCCCCCCACCACCCCAATTATACACACTCAACCAATCTCCCATACTCCACTCTTCATACACAAAATCCTTCAATTCATACCCCCTACCACCTCACCCAACTCAACCAACTCAACTCCATCACCACATTAACCCATACCATTCCAAAAAATATCCACCAACACCCCATCCCCAACCACATCATCAAATCCCAACCTACCACATCTATTCTCCCACTTCACCCCCCATCACACTCCACCTCCACAAATTACTATTTAACTCTACCCATATTTCCTCCAAACCCCAATATACACCCTAATACCAAACCCAACAACATTCAATCCATCATAATTATCAACCCATCACACATATCAACCTAACCCATACACAACCCAAATATCATAAAAATAACAATCTTCACATCCCATCACAATTATCAACCCATCAATCATATATCATATCAACCCTACAATCATACCAATCATACCTCTCATATCAATCATACAATCATCTCATCATATCAACCCTACAATATCAATCACACAATCATATCAATCATACAATCATACAATCATACCAATAATCTCATCATATCAACCTACCAATCATCACATCATACAATCATACAATCATATAAATCCTACCAATCATACCAATCCTACAATCATACAAATCATACCAATCATATAAATCATACCAATCATCTATCATATCAACCCTACAATATCACATCATACCAATCATATCATCATATCAATCATATCAATCATACCAATCATACCAATCATATCAATTATACCAATCATATCAATAATACCAATCATACCAATCATACCAATACTCAATCATACAATAACATCAATCTTATCCAACCATTTCAATTCCCTATAATCATCAATCCTCACAACTCCCACAAACAATACAACAACAACAACAACAACAACAACCTCCCCATTCCTACACATTCCTCCACATCCCTACCCACTTCCCCATCATCCCAAATTCCCCAACACTATCATTACCATCCACTACCAATCTCCCCCAAAATCTACACACTCCCCCCACACACTCTCCCCCCCCTAACCCCCCAACCCCCAATCCCATTAACACCCAAAATCCCCAAATCACACTCTCCCATCCCAACTACCCCATCAACCCACCACCATATCACCCCCCCCCACCAACCCAACTCCCCTCCCAACCCTACTATTCCCAAAATCCCATACCCTACAACCTAAAAAACTCACCACCACAACCCCAAAATACCCCAAAACACCCCCCATCCACCCCATCACAACTCCATCTCTCCACCCCTACATAACCTCAAAAAAATAACACCATTCCCCCCCCCTAACACCATACTCCCCAACCCTCTTACCCCCCCCCAATTCACCTCTTCATACACACTTCCCCTAAATCACCCACCCCCCTCCCCAATTATCCAACCACTTCCTCCATAACATCTACCCATCCCCCTAATTTCCACTCTCCCCACTTTACCATCTCACATCCCCAATCACAAAATTCCCACCCAAAATCCCCTAAATACCTCCCAACCACCAATATTACACACATTCAACCAATCACCATCCTCCACTATTCACACCCAAAATCCATCATTTCATACCCCTATACCTCCAAAATCCAAAATACCACCAAATCCACACAAAACCCACAAATCCCAAACACCCCCCAAATTACATTCACCACCAACTCCATTCCTCCTTACCATCTCCTAAATCACCCTCTCCCCACTATAACCCTCTCACACCAATAAAAAATCCCCCCTCAACACCAAAATCACACCAATCAATCCCAAATCAAACAAACATACCCACACAACCAATTCAACATCCTCAAACCCTCACAACCACATCACAAAACCCCCCATATCATTCCTCCACAATTCTCTCCATACCCCCCTAAAAAACTCACACACCAACCCCCAAATACCCAAAACACCCCCCATATCACCCCATCACAACTTCCATCTCCTCCCTCCTACATAACCTCAAAAAAATAACACCATCCCCCCCCCCTAACATCATACTCCCCCAACCCTCTTACTCCCCCCCAATTAACCTCTTCATACCCAATACCCCTAAATCCCCCCCACCACCCCAATTATACACACTCAACCAATCTCCCATACTCCACTCTTCATACACAAAATCCTTCAATTCATACCCCTACCACCTCACCCAACTCCAACCAACTAACTCATCACCAATTAACCCATACCATTCCAAAAAATATCCACCAACACCCCATCCCCAACCACATCATCAAATCCCAACCTACCACATCTATTCTCCACTTCACCCCCATCACACTCCACCTCCCACAAATTACTATTTAACTCTACCCATATTTCTCCAAACCCCAATATACACCCTAATACCAAACCCAACCAATTCACATCCATCATAATTATCAACCCATCACACATATCAACCTAACCATACACAACCAAATATATAAAAATAACAATCTTCACATCCATCACAATTATCAACCCATCAATCATATCATCATATCAACCTACCAATCATACAATCATACCCTCTCATATCAATCATACCAATATCTCATCATATCAACCTACAATATCAATACACCAATCATATCAATCATACCAATCATACAATCATACCAATAATCTCATCATATCAACCTACCAATATCAATCATACCAATCATACAATCATATAAATCCTACCAATCATACCAATCTACCAATCATACAAATCATACCAATCATATAAATCATACCAATCATCTCATCATATCAACCCTACCAATATCACATCATACCAATCATATCATCATATCAATCATATCAATCATACCAATCATACAATCATATCAATTATACCAATCATATCAATAATACCAATCATACAATCATACCAATACTAATCATACAATAACATCAATCTTATCCAACATTTCAATTCCCTATAATCATCAATCCTCACACAATCAAAACAACAACAACAACAACAACAACTCCCCATTCCTACACATTCTCCACATCCCTACCACTTCCCCATCATCCCAAATTCCCCAACACTATCATCACCATCCACTACCAATTCCCCAAAAATCCACACTCCCCCCACACACTCTCCCCCCCTAACCCCCCAACCCCAATCCCATTAACACCCAAAATCCCCAAATCACACTCTCCATCCCAACTACCCCATCAACCCACCACATCATCACCCCCCCCACCAACCAACCTCCCTCCCCAACCCTACTATTCCCAAAATCCCATACCCTACAACCTAAAAAACTCACCACCACAACCCAAAATACCCAAAACACCCCCCATCCACCCCATCACAACTTCCATCTCTCCACCCCTACATAACCTCAAAAAAATAACACCATTCCCCCCCCCTAACACCATACTCCCCCAACCCTCTTACCCCCCCCCAATTCACCTCTTCATACACACTTCCCCCTAAATCACCCACCCACCTCCCCAATTATCCAACCACTTCCTCATAACATCTTACCCATCCCCCTAATTTCCACTCTCCCACTTTACCATCTCACATCCCCAATCACAAAATTCCCACCCAAAATCCCCTAAATACCTCCCAACACCAATATTACAACATTCAACAATCACCATCTCCACCTATTCACACCAAAATCCATCATTTCATACCCCTATACCTCCAAAATCCAAAATACACCAAATCCCACACAAAACCCCACAAATCCCAAACAACCCCCCAAATTACATTCACACCAACTCATTCCTCCTTACCCATCTCCTAAATCACCCCTCTCCCACTATAACCTCTCACACCAATAAAAAATCCCCCCTAACACCAAAATCACCCAATCAATCCCAAATCAAACAAACATACCACACAACCAATTCAACATCCTCAAACCCCTCACACACACATACAAAACCCCCCATATCCATTCTCCCACAATTCTCTCCATACCCCCTAAAAAACTACACACCAACCCCCAAATACCCCAAATACCCCCCAAATCACCCATCACAACTTCCTCTCCTCCCTCCTACCATAACCTCAAAAAAATAACACCATTCCCCCCCCCTAACATCATACTCCCCAAACCCCTTACTCCCCCCCAATTAACCTCTTCATACCCAATATCCCCTAAATACCCCCCCACACCCAATTATACACACTCAACCAATCACCATACTCCACTCTTCACAACAAAATCCTTCAATTCATACCCCTACCACCTCACCCAACTCCAACCTCACTCAACTCATCACCAATTAACCCAATCAAAATATATCACCAACAAACCCCATCCTTCACACCAATCCTACCCCCCCTATAATTCATCTACAACACAATATAATCAACATACAATCTCACCCTATTCAATAAAATTAAACCACACACTACCAACATCCCCACATAACAACCATACCCACACAAACATCTAAAAATAACACAAACTATCTCATCCATCACAAACCATACCCACACATCATAACATACAACAAATCCCCATTAATCATACCCAAACCATACCCACCCAAAATCATAAAATAACAACAACATATCCTCATATATATCATACCCAAACCATACCATAATCAACCATACAATCATATATCATACCAACAAATACCTCATATCAATCATACCAAACCATACCCAACCAAAATCATAAAAATAACAACCTTCACATCTCATATCATCATACATCAATCATCTCCATCATATCAACCATACCAATCATATCATCATACCAATCATATATCTATCAATCATACAATCCATACCCAACCTAAATCATAACAAAAATAATCAACATATCCTCATACCAATCATACCCATACCAATACCCCACCAAACATCATAAAATAAATACAACATATCATCATATCAATCATACCCAAACCCAATAACACACACATACATCATAAAAATAACAACTTCCATCCCCATCATATTATCCAACCCATCAATCATCTTCATAATCCAACCATAACATATCATCATCTACAATAATATCAATTCTACATGAACAATCAACCCTACCCTAATTAACATCATACTATTATACTATATCATATCATCATATATCATTCCATACCAATACCCACAATATATAAATAATCTACTTTCCTCATACAATAATACCCATTCAATACTCACATACAATCATATCACACTTATTCCCTCATATCTCTACAACTTAATCTCATCCATTCAATATACCAATCATCTATCATACACAATCATCTACATCCCCCATACATCTATTCTACCATCCATTCATATCCACTCACAATCCCTACCTGCTTCATCTTACCAATATTCATCCCTTCATACTCTATCATGACCATTTCATCCATCATTAATCATAACATCCCTCTTTCTGCCCAACCTGTCTTAGTCCCTATATCATCACATTCCTCACACAACTACAATCAGAACCATTCTGAAACTTTTTCAACCTCCCCATTCCAACACTTTCCTCCCCCATCCCTCTCCCCACTTTCACCCATCTTCTCTCTAAATCCCCCAACTATCTTCCCATCCCCTACCAAATTCCCCCCACTTCTACAACTCCCCCCCTCCGCACACACTCCCCCCCCTAACCCCCAAACCCCCAATCCCGTCTCTAGACACCCAAGACTCCCCATAATCTAACTCTCCCCCTACCCCAAATCAATCCACTATACCCATCCACACTACCAACCCCCCCCCCTCATTCACCCACCATCTACCACCCAACCCAACCCACCATCCCCTCCAAACCTACTATTCCCAAAAATACCATCTCAACATAAAAAACTCCTACACCACCCCAAAATCCCCCAAAATACCCCACCATCCCCCACCACCATCACCAACTCCATCTCTCACCCCTACATAACCCTCAAAAAATATAACACATTCCCCCCCCCTAAACACATACTCCCCCAACCTCTTACCCCCCCCAATTCACCTCTTCATACACACTTCCCCCTAAATCACCCACCCCCCTCCCCAATTATCCAACCACTTCCTCCATAACATCTACCCATCCCCTAATTTCCACTCTCCCCACTTTACCATCTCACATCCCCAATCACAAAATTCCCACCCAAAATCCCTAAATACCTCCCAACACCAATATTACAACATTCAACAATCACCATCCTCCACTATTCACACCCAAAATCCATCATTTCATACCCTATACCTCCCAAATCCAAAATACACCAAATCCAAACAAAACCCACAAATCCCAAACACCCCCAAATTACATTCACACCAACTCATTCCTCCTTACCATCTCCTAAATCACCCTCTCCCACTATAACCCTCTCACACAATAAAAAATCCCCCCTCAACACCAAAATACACCAATCAATCCCAAATCAAACAAACATACCACACAACAATTCAACATCTCAAACCCTCACAACCACATACAAAACCCCCCATATCATTCCTCCACAATTCTCTCCATACCCCCTAAAAAACTCACCACACAACCCCAAATACCCAAAAACCCCCATATCACCCATCACAACTTCATCTCTCCCTCCTACATAACCTCAAAAAAATAACACATCCCCCACCCCTAACATCATACTCCCCAACCCTCTTACTCCCCCCAATTAACCTCTTCATACCAATACCCCTAAATCCCCCACCACACCCCAATTATACACATCAACCAATCTCCATACTCCACTCTTCATACACAAAATCCTTCAATTCATACCCCTACCACCTCACCAACTCAACCAACTCAACTCATCACCAATTAACCCATACATTCCAAAAAATATCCACAAACCCCATCCCCAACACATATAAATCCAACCTACAATCTATTTCTCCACTTCACCCCCATCCACACTCACCCTCCACAAATTACTATTTAACTCTACCATATTTCTCAAACCCAATATACACCCTAATACAAACCAACAACTTCAATCCATATAATTATCAACCCATCAACATATCAACCTAACCATACACAACCAAATATCATAAAAATAACAATCTTCACATCCATACAATTATCAACCCATAATCATATATCATATCAACCTACAATCATACCAATCATACCTCTCATATCAATCATACCAATCATCTCATCATATCAACCTACAATCATCACATCACACAATCATATCAATATACCAATCATACAATCATACAATAATCTCATCATATCAACCCTACAATATCACATATACAATCATACAATCATATAAATCCTACAATCATACAATCCTACCAATCATACAAATCATACCAATCATATAAATCATACCAATCATCTATCATATCAACCTACAATATCACATCATACAATCATATCATCATATCAATCATATCATCATACCAATCATACCAATCATATCAATTTACAATCATATCAATAATACCAATCTAACAATCATACAATACTCAATCATACCAATAAATCATCTTATCCAACCATTTCAATTCCCCTATAATCATCAATCCTAAACAACTCCCATTAACAATACATCCACACTAAACAACAACAACATCCACATTCCTACACATTCATCCATAACCCCTAACCAATTACACATCATACACAAATTACCCAAACATATATACCACTAAAAACAAAAATTACCACAAAATATCCCAACTTCCCCACACAATATCCCCCCACCCTAACCACAACAACACCAATACATTAAAAACAATATACACCCAATTAACACTATACCATTAAACCAACTACCCCCATATACTCAACACCTCATCATCCCCCCCCACACAAAAACATCCCCATCCATAACCCTACTATTCCCCAAAATCACATACCCTAACATTATCATTTAAATAACTCAACCACACACCTCCAACCAAATATTACCCATAATATACCACCCCCCACTATCACCCACATTAACTACTTCCATATCTCCTCCATCCACATTACATTACCCTATTAAAAATAATACATTTCAAAAACAAACATATATTTATACTCAAACATAACCTATTACCATCCCAACATTTTATTTATTATACTACAAGATTTCATAAATTAAACGCAAATTTAACCCTTCATCTAATCAATTAACATTTTACCATTAAACTATTTGAAACTCTTCCCCCCCAATTTATCATGATACTTCACAATTTCATCTTTTTTCCAATAAACTTATCCCATATTTTATCCATAAATCCTAAATAAGTTAACACTTTATTCCAATCAACTATTCCTACTCAGTTTAACACGATTATTCCCTTAAATTATTTAACCAACAATTCCTCAATAATGAACTTATTACAATCAAAATCCATCTCATTATTTACCCACTATAATCAATTTCATTCACCCCCAAAATTTTTCTTTCTCATCATTTTCATGTCCCTAATTTCCCCATAAACTTTAAATTACAGCTCACCCAATTTTTCCCATAGTATATTTTTATTTTTACAAAACACGCTTCAAAACTTAATTTACACATTTCTTATTAAATATGAATTCTATACATTACCCCTATAACCTTGTATCTTCCGTCTTTCACTAATAACACCTTCTGTATATAATTACATCCAAATATTCCTGGCTGCACACTTTGATCGAATTTAAAAACTAAATTTCTCTATTCCACCTTCCAAAATTAGTCCAAACATTGTCCAAAATTTGCTCAAATTATCGTCGGATACCGAGGCGCCTCTGAAGTACTGTTTCCCCGATTTTTTTTGCTATTCATGTAAAAAACATTTAATGCTGTCGTCAACATTTAAACAAGGTCTACCCACATTGGTTTCAGAGGCTGTCATTCACTTGTGATACCAGTTTTTCACAACACATCACCAAAATATTGACTGTCTACCGAATCCTTGCATCATGTCGAATCGATGTATATTAATCTGCCAGGATTGATGTACCACGTCATAAGCTAAAGTAGCCATTAAGTTAGCTTAGCATGCTAATCTTGTTAAATGTCATGGAACTTTTTTGTGAACTCATTCTCACACTGAACCCTGTCCTCTGCTTTTTGAAATTCAGTCCTCTGAAGTAGGCGCAATCCCCGCTTACCCCCCATTCCCCCATCACTCAACCCCTACCCCCAACATTACCATTTAACCTCTTCCCATATTTCCTTCCAAAACCCAATATACTCCATAATTCCAAACCCCCAACCCCCATCCTTCTACTCAACATTCTATAATTATCTAACCCATCACTCTTATCAACCAAACCCCATACACAACCCAAATATCATAAATATAACTATCTTCACATCCCCCCATACAATTATCAACCCATTCATTCTATCTCCATCATACCAATCATACCAATCATACCAATCATATCAATCATACCAATCATATCAATCATACCATTCCTCAATCATACCAATCTTCTATCCTTCTCTCTCTCGCCCCCGCTCATTCTACAATAACATCCAAATCCCCTATCCCCTCCCAAATTCCCATATCATACCCAATAACACCATCTTCTCCCCCCTCAAAATCCCAAATCCTCTACCAATAACACCAATCCTTATCCCACCTCCCACATCCCCAAACATTACCAATAACACAAATCCTTATCCCAATCCTTTAATTCCCCCTATAATCATCAATCCTTCACTCAACAACAACAACAACAACAACAACAACTCCCCATTCCTAACATTCTCCACATCCCTACCCACTTCCCCATCATCCCAAATTCCCCAATACTATCATTACCATCCACTACCAATCTCCCCACAATCTACAACTCCCCCACACACTTCCCCCCCTAACCCCCAACCCCAATCCCATTAACACCAAAATCCCAAATCAACTCTCCATCCCAACTACCCCATCAACCCACACATATCACCCCCCACCCAACCAACCTCCCTCCAACCTACTATTCCAAAATCCCATACCTACAACCTAAAAACTACACACCAACCCCAAAATACCCAAAACACCCCCATCCACCCATCACAACTCATCTCTCCACCCCTACATAACCTCAAAAAAATAACACATTCCCCCCCCCTAACACATACTCCCCAACCCTCTTACCCCCCCCAATTACCTCTTCATACAACTTCCCCTAAATCACCAATCCCCTCCCCAATTACCCAACAATTCCTCCATAACATCTTAACCATCCCCTAATTTCCACTCTCCCACATTTACATCTCACATCCCCCACTACAAAATTCCCACCCAAAATCCCTAAATACCTCCCCACACCCATATTACAACATTCAACAATATACATACTCAACATATTCACACCACAATCCTTCAATTCATACCCCTATACCTCCAAACTCCAAAATACACCCAATCCACACAAAACCCAACAAATCCACAACTCCCCCCAAATTACTTTCATCACTCCCCCATACATCCTTTCCATCCCCAAAATCCCCCTCTCCACTATAACATCTCACACCTAAAAAAATCCCCCCTAACACCAAAATCCCCCAATAACCCAAAATCAACCAAACATACAACATAACAATTAAACATCTCAACTCCCACAACAAATACAAAACCCCCCATATCCAAACTCCACAATTCTCCCATCACCCCTAAAAAAATACACACCAACCCAAAATACACAAAATACCCCCAAATACCCCATCACAAATTCCATCTATCCCTCCATCATCCCTCCAAACATCCACATTAACCCCCCCCTACCATCATAATCCCCCAACCTCTTAATCCCCCCCAATTAACCTCTTATACACACTCCCCTAAACCACCACTCCCTCCCCAATTACTCAACACTCCCCATCAATCTATACCATCCCCTAATTTCCCTCTCCACCTTACATCTCAATTACCCCCATTACAAATTCCCACCCAAAATCCCTAAATACCTCCCCACACCCATATTACACCATCAACAATATACATAATCCACTCTCACCTCAAAAACCTCACCCCCCAAACTACATTCACCACCCCCATACATCCTTACCATCTCCTAAATCCCTCTCTCCCACTATAACCTCTCACACTAAAAAAAAAATCCCCCCTAACACCAAAATCCCACACTAACCCCCAAATCAATCAAACATACCAACACAAATAATTAAACATCCAATCCACATTCCAAATCACAACTCCCCCCCCCCCAACCCTATTTCCCATCTCATCTATCCCTTCAAATCCCCTCTCACTATTTAACTCTCCCATAACACCCCAAACTCATCAATATACCAAATTCTCCCAATCATCTAAACCAACCCCCAACCTACACATACCCCAACCTCCCCCCCCTATACATCTACACCCTCCCATATCTACCCTCCTCTTCACACCAAATCCTCAATAAACCACCCACCCATATACTCCCACTAACCCCCATATCCAATATCCATAACCCCTCAACACTACCCCCCCACTCAACCCCTAATTCTCTCACCCAAACCTAATTCAATATCCCTAAATTCCCTCCCTAAATCCTCCTTAATCCTACTAAATCCTAAACCCTACTAAACCCTACCCCCCCCCTCAACTAACTCCCTCCCCCTCCCTCCCCTAACTCCCTCCCTCCCTCCCTCCCTCCCCTAACTCCCTCCCTCCCTCACCTAACTCCCCCCACCCTCAACTAATCCTCCTCCCTCCCTCAACTAACTCCCTCCCTCCCCCCACCTCAACTAACTCCCACCCTCCCTCAACTCCCTCCTCCCTCCCTCCTCCCTCCACAACTAACTCCCTCCTCACTCACTCCCTCCCTCCCTCAACTAACTCCCCCTCACACTCCCCCATCTACCTCCCCTACATCTATACATCTCCTTAAATTCTACATAATCTAAACCCTCACACTTCTTCTAACTCTACCTCAAAAAAAATACCTCCTCCCCATCCTAAAACTACTTCAAACCTACTAATTCCACACCCCTCCCACACACAAACCATACACCCCCCCCTCCCCACCCTCCAAATCAACAATCCCCCCCCCCAACCCCTATTCTCCCATTCATATATCCCCTCCAACCTCCCCCTATCACTATTTAAATCCCCACACAACCACTAAATAATAAATTAAATAAAATACCAATTATCCAAAATCATCATAAACCAACCACAACAAAATTCAATACCAAAAATCAAACCACATATAAATATAAAAAATCAAAATCATAAACCTCCTCTTCACACCAATAAATAATAAACAACACTCCAAATATAATCAATCTTAAAACCAGTAATTTTCACCATTTTTTCAAAATGATTTCCTTTAAAACAATATATTAAAAATATATCGAGTGATACCTTAAATTTTGCTTTTGTAACTTTTTCCCATCCATTTTTAAGAATTTAGAATTATATAAATTTACATTAGTTTTAAATTAAACAAAAAAAAAGATTACTTATAAATAAAACCGAATAAAATTTATAAATACAGAAGAAAGAAAATTACGAAAGAACTAAGAAAGCTCAGTTATACCAAAAACTAAATCTTATTTTAGAACTAACGTATTAGTTAGACATAAAGAAAAACCTCAAGATTATTTCTAAATAAATACAGTTTCTTATATAAAGACAAGAAATAAATATAATAAACTAAATAAATATACTTTATAACTAAATAATCAAATTTCTAACTCCTCAACTAAATCCCTCCATCCATAATCAAACTTTATGAATCAATACTCAATAAATACACACTACCTCAATAAATAAAATTTTATCACAAATACATCACTAAATATACATTAATAAACTCACTACCAATATTCTTAAATACAATAAATAAATATATTATATAACAATAAATATATTTTTATCAAATCAAAGAATACACATCCATAAATAATATAAATAAATAAACCCTAAATTTACTACAATAAATATATATAATGACCATAACTACTAAATACATAATATTAATACATAAATATTATAACAAAATAATCCATATACTTTCTACCCTACAAAAACAATAAATAACTCACATTAAATATACTTTATAACAAATTAAATAAATATATCTATATAAATAAAAAATATACTTTACTAATACACAAAATATAATATATAATACCTACCAAAGTAAACTTACTACATCAAATATTATTTAATCATAATAAATTAATTAATAGAAATAATAAAAAATATAATATTAATACATACTTACAAATATAATAATCTTCATAAATCTGTTATTTATAAATACACTAATTTTACTCAAATTTACTCAATAAATAAAGATAATTTATAACTAAATATTATACTACTACATATATCCCTCATCCCTCCACTCACTCTTTAACTCCCTCCATATACTAAATCTAAGTAATAAATAAATAAATAATATCATTTGATATTACTAAATAAATAAATAAATATACTTACTCCCTCCCTAATTTAAAAATCACTCATCAATACATTAGGATTATCTCTAATTTACTAAGTCCATATACTTAATAATCAATTATTTTGTTTTTGTTTTTTTATTCCTATTATCATTAGATTCTCTATTCTAATTTTTTTCATAACATTTCCCCCTTATCCATATTATCAAAATTTACCATTCTGCACATAAAATTCAAATTTAAAAATATTATTTAACCAAAACCAAAACCTCCAACATCCATTCACACTCCTATAATCACCTCACACTACCCTCATTCATAACTTCTGCATTTCTCTTATCTAGTATGTATTCTGTTATATTTAATCTCAATTATTATTTATCTCCTACATTTCAATTGTATACCTCCTACAACTCATCCAAATTAATCCTTAAATTTCTCTCCACACAGCCAAACATAATAAAACAATAATCCACAATCCCAAACTTCCACTTCATCTTTTCTAAATCAACACACTAACCATTTCTCCTAACTATTATTTACATTACTATCCCTTCATTTTTTTTATCCCCAACATTACCCACAAACCATTATTTATCCACTACCATTTCTAACCATATACTCATTATACTAATCTATCTTTTTTTAAAATACATGTGTTATTTTATCATACTATGTTTATTCTCACACTGAATTCTTTTAAAGTGTTTGTTAGCAATTATATCAATTCCAATACATACAATAAAACATAATACCATTAATCCTAAACATTAAATATTTATTTATCTTCCTATACTCATGTTTTATATCAATTTTTTTTTATTTTTTTTTATTTTTTGCTTCCTTTTCTTATTCACATCTTCAATATATGAGTTTGTTCATTGTGTGTAAAGTAGTGAACTGGAGAGAGAATTGTATTATAAGATTTTTTTAGTATGTTCAACTTAACCTCTTTTTTTAAATGTCTGCTTATTATACATATTCAATTTAAAATACATCAAGCATCAAACAGAACCACAAAATCCTTTCAATTTGATCACCCACTTGCCAAACATTTTATTTCAAATTATATATTAAAGAATACTTTCAATTTCCATACAAAGAAATGTTTGGACCAACACCACAATATTTAACTGTCTGACAAACACCCTATCAAATATTACAAAAGCTCACAATAAACTAAATAACATTACCCAACACCAAACTATAAACTTATATACTTTCAAAACATAATTCCATCTGTCTTTTTCCCACCCACCCTAACAAAACACAACCACTACACACCAACCCCACCCCAACCCCACCCATCCAAAATAAATAACAACCAACCTCCAATAAAACCCCCACCCAATACAATAACCACTCCTAACAAACTAACACCATCCATAAACCCAACCCACAACTAACAAACAACTAACAAAAAATTATCCACCACCAAATAATCTTAAACAATCCCCCCTCACTTACCTCACCCACCCTCAAACCCACCATACACCAACAAACAACACCCCCAACTCCCCCCCACACCAACCCACCCCCCACCCCACACAACACCACCTCTCATCACCCTTAAACAATATCACATCATCAAATCACAAAACCCCCCCCACCTCTACCCTAACCAACCTAACCCTCTTAACCAAACACCCCCACACCCCTTCCAACACCCCTACCCAAACCCAAACCCAACAAACCTTCTCAAACTCACCCCAAAACAATCACCCACCCCCCACTCAACCCCCCAACCCCATCAACCACTCCCAAATCATCCATACAACACCAACATCCCACCACCAATCCATAAATAACCAATCCACCCTCCAATACCCAAAATAAACTACTTCCACCAACACACCCACCCCAATCCCCACAAAAAACATCCCCTCCCCCATCCCCCACAAACCCACTCCCTCTCCCTATCCAATCCCATCAAACATAAACCAACCATCTAAACCTCTATCCCATACACTCCCCCCACCCCTAAAAAACCATCCCAAATCCCCCTTATCCTATCCACACCCCTCATACACAAATCTCCCTCCCCCCCACCCCAATTCCCCAACTCCAACCCATTCCTCTTAACCCATACCCCCACCCCCCCCCTCCTACCTATTACTAACTACAAACCACATAAAAACAATCACCCAAACTACCATACAACAAACCCAACCAATACCCCCCCTCCACACCAAACCAAAAAACAAAAACTTCACCCACCAAATCCACAAACCAACTATATCACTTCTACATATATTCCTATCCCCAACCAAACCCCCCCCCCCCCCTCTCACTCCCCCACCATACTCCTCCTCCCCCCAATTTCACCCTCCCAATTACCTATAAAAAAAACCCCAAACCATATACCCACTCACCTTTAATAAACAATAATACTACCATCAATTCTCTACTACCCACCACACAACTCAATACTCAATATCACACTTTATAAATTTTATACAACAATTTACATTATCCTTTCCTACCCAACAAAAACAATCAACACTTATAAACTAAAAACCTACTTTCACATTCACCTATACCTCATCAACACCGAACAAATTCTATCTCTAACCACCAATCAACACCTCTATTATCCAAAATTTTTAAATATATTAAAATTTATTCAAGTACAATCATCATCTTACCACAACATCCTAATACATCCATTACTATACCACATTTTATTGAGTAAATTTATTTTAATTAACCATTCCTGTCATTTCTTTAAATTTACACTCACACACAAACAAATCAGCACATAATTCATCTAACACAACTGCATAACATAAATCATTTGACATAATTGCTATCCAATATTTTCCATTCAATATCCATCATTATACAATAACTTTACTCTTTTTACAACACTTTATCAAACCTTCAACTATTTAACTCTACACCAAAACCAATCATATAAACTCTACATTACAACAGCCTAATATCACACACAACCCATAAACAAACCCTTTAACCTACTTTCACATTCCCCATTTTTCCCACTGGTCACATGTCCAAAAATCAGTACAGAAACCCTATCAACTAATACAGATTTTCACCCAAAAAGCCAATCTGGTTTCAAATAAACAATAAAAAACAATTTCCAAAACATCCACAAATCCAAGAAAAAACAACATTATCAAACAGCACCATTCACCCCCGTGCCTACTTGCAACCTTCAAGTAACACCACAAAATCTCTATAACCAAAATGCAATTTAATCTTCGATAACTCAATGCCATTCCACAAAATACATCCAACCTTTAACTAAACTCAACTTTGTCCAAATTCATATCACCATAACTTTAACTTTCAATTGATAATCACAATATTAGAATAACTCTTTCTATCTACGAAGAACTGTACTTTAACATTATCAAAAACATTTTGGAAGTCACCACTATTGAAAACTGCTTCAACCGCTCATCACATTGATTGATTAATTTGCATATTATTATCTGATGAACGACCCCCAGTCCACATATTCACATATACACAAAGCACTCCATAACCCCATTCTCCAGTTAACATACCTCTGAGCACCAACCCTCCTATTACCCCATCAAACACCCCTAATACACCTACATATATCATTAAACCCAACTAACAACAACATACATATACAATAATTCACCCACCTATTAATTTATATTTTAAAAACTATTTAAATTCATTAAATTTTTATTAAAATATAATAAAAAAAACATCACATTCCCACAACTATCAAACCTACCCATAAAACACAATCCAAACTTAACCAAAATACCCAACATAACTTCCCATTCTCCATCAAATCAAAAATCTATCATAATTCATTCCCCCCATCCATATAAACCCATATTAATACCATTTCATAAAATACAATACAACACCCCCACATATTTTCCAATCAATTCCCACATATCCCATACTATCCATTTCTACACTACCCACAATTCCCTAATTTTCAACAACACTCCCACTACAACCACTTCCCACATTATACTATAACCCCAACCACATTTCAACCTGCCTCTACTATTTACCCCATCCTATTCCCAAATATCCTCAACCACCCTCCCACCTTTATTTCCATCTTTACATAATTCCCTCAAATCCCACATTCCACCCATTATCAAACCCACACACCCCTTCCACCTCAACTTACCCATACATTCTCCAATTTGCCCAATTACAAAACCACCCCCTCCACTCACATAAACCAACCCCATATACACCACACCACCATCAATAAACAACTTCCACTCCTACACCAAACCCCCACCCATACCATTACCCCATCCCACACTCCACCTTTATTCCAGACCCCCTACCTACCATTACTCACCCAACACTACTCCACCTAATCAACATTCTATACCCCCCCATACCAAAACCCCAAACAAAACCTTCTCAACCCCATACATCAACCACCACTTACAAACCCCCCAAAAACCCCCAACCTACCCCCCACACACACCCCCACCCAACCCCCCCAACCCAATCAACAACTACATTACCCCTTTATCCAAAATATAATACACCATTTCTGCATTAAACCAACAACCTATCCACAACACTCACTTATCCACCTCCTCTTATTTTAATATCTATCTCTTTATACACATCTTAATTATACCAATCACCTAAATATAACTACAACTTGTCCCCAAATTTCCCTTCCTAACAACCTTTATATTTCATTATTAATCACAAAAAATTTTCCTTAAATTAACCTATTTTAACCAAACCTACTTTCATACCAAAATAAATCATCCAGTTAACATAAATTTTAAATCCATTTTAATACACTTCAAATGAACTTTCAATATAATTATCTACAATTACCTAACTTATACCTTCACTAATCAACTTTCAATTTACAATTAAGATGATTATTATTATAAGCTCTATTCACAACAATATATTGATATTAGATCATAATTTATGAATACACCACACACAAATCTAATACTAATATTAAAAACCATATCTCACAATTTCTAAAGTAAGCAAACATATATTGTTCCTTTGACTTTAATTTAACTCACAATTCTGCTTATTTCCAACTTTACATCAAACATAATACCAACGTTTCTTATTTATTCACAAAGGGACACTTATTGATACATACTTGCTTTTCCTTCTGTATTGTGAAACTAACCTTAGTGACCTATTAATCTGGCAATGAATAATGCACGCAAACTTTCCAAATTAATATAAGCCCATTCAATAAATGTCACATAATCCAGAATTGACACAATTAGTTTATATAAAAAAAAACAAAAAACAATTAAACAACCCATTTAACAAAGGCTTTGTCCCTAAAAAATAAACTAAAACACAAATCATGTAGCATTCAGCCATATGACAACTTAACCTCAATTCAATTATGTAAAACATGCCAACAACCCACAAATCCCAACCAACCCCCCCCCCCCCCCCCCCCCCAACCACAAACCACAAACACCCCCCCCCCCCAAACTAATATCCAAACCCACCCCTACCAAAAATACAACAAAAACCTCCAAAAACTACCCTTAAAAAACTATTATACCACTTCTTTAATAATTACTCATTAAAAACCATTCTCAATTTAAATTCTATAAATATAAATATCCCTCTTCCTTTAATCAAACACTCACAACCAACCCACCCAACACCATTTCATCTTTCATCCTTAAAACCACAATTATCAACCCCCTAACAACACATAACCCTACTAACACTTCTTCACTCCTCTAAAAACACAAATATCCACCCTAATCCTAACCTAAATTATCACATCCAAAATCCCCTAATCTAACTCCCTACCTCTCCTAACAAATCATAAATCAAACAACCAACAACCAATCAAAATAACACACTAAAAATATAACTACTCCAAAATCCTATTTCCCTTATCCCAATATAAATCATAATCCAATAAAATATCAAATATTCAAAATTCCAATAAAAAACCATAAACAAATCCACAATTAAAATAAACCCCATACAACTTACTCTCTTTAACAAACATCAAAACTTTCAATCCTTATTTCCCCAATTACATATCCACTTAACATTAATAAAACTTTAATAATATCTTAAACCTTATAATACCTAACTAAAACCTCAATTACCCTTATACTTCTAACACTAATCTAAAATCCCAATTAAAACCCCTCTACCTAATCCAAACACTCATTCAAATCCTTCCCAAAATTCAACCCTAATACCCTTCAAACCTACTAATTAATAAACTAATCACATAATCTCACAAAACTATCAATCCCCAAACCCTCCCCATACCATACCCACCCCCCACACCACCCACCCCATCAACCCTTTCCCATACACCCATATAATATTACACCTCCTCCTCCCACTCCCCAAAACCCCAACCCCAAATCCCTCAACCACATAAATACCCTCACACTCCCTCACCATCTCCTCTCTACCACAAATATATCACATCCCCCAAAACCAAAACTCAAAAAAATCCTACTTACAAACCCATAAAAAACCACCCCCTCAAAATCCCCAACCTCTTTACCACACATATCAATACACACACCTCTCAACACCCCCTACCCCCCATACTTACAAACCCCTATCTCCTTAATCCCCCCCCTAACCCCAATATATCACCTCTAAAAATAACAAACCTATCTAAAAAACAACAAAATTATTAAATATTTTCCCATACTCATAATCTCAACCCTCTACACTCACCCATCCATCCCACAACTCCAACAATCTTCACCCTCCATCCCCCTATCTCCAATCACATTTAATAAATACCCATCCAAATCCCTTCCACTCAACATCCCTAAACACTCACTCCCCCTTCAACCCACTACTCACCCAACAATTAAAAAATAACATAAATCCTAAACCCTCATACTCAAACCATACCATAATACCTAAATCATAAAAACTATCTCCCTCATCCTAATTATCACAACCATTCCATAAATCCCTAATCAACCCCCCAAATCTAAATAAACTCCTAATCCACATTCCCATCATCCATACCCCACCCATCTAATACTCAACCATTACAATTAACAAACCACAAATAACAAAAATATAATCATCCCCCCTCTTAAATCCTATTATATCAAACACTACTCAACTTACACTCCCTCCCAAACCCATAATTACATCCAACCCCCTCAACCAACTTTATCAATCTTCCAACTACCACCAACCACCCAATATCTAACCACAAAACTCCAATTTCCTAACTAAACTATTCTTCCTCCCATTCAATCCCTAATATTCCACCAATCCCTTACCCAAACCAATACAACATCAAAACTTTCATTCTCCCATCCTCACAATCACAACCACATCAAACACATCAATTAAAATTTCACCACAACCCTCACCTTCTCATCCCACCCCATTCTATCTCCTACATATAAACATCAATATACAATAAATCATTATACATCACAAAATAATCAAACAAATCTCAAACAACAATAAACCATAAATACCAACAAACTTAACTCAAACCAATACAAAATTCACAAACCACCCACCAATCATAATCACCCACCAAAATACCATTAACTCCACTACCCACAAATACCTAAACCAACATACTACCACCAACACAACAATAACCCAACACAAAAAAAAAAACCCCCACAAAACATAAATCAACCACCCACATAACATACAATAACATTTCAAAACATTTAAACAAAACATTACCCATCCCAAACAAACATTACCACATCCTCTCATTACCCCATCACAACCATACACACTACACAACTAAAATTTCCTACCCCACACACCCTAACTTCACATAACCCCTACCACTTATAAACATTCCTAAATACCACAATATTCTTATTACACACCAAACCATTATAATTAACAATTCCATACTATCATACCATCAACAAATCACAACCACTATTTCCATATTAATTCACAAAATCCATTTTCAATATTTTAAATCCTTATTACTTTAACCATTAACATTCACACTTCATCACACTAAACCCACATATTAAATTATCCCACCACAACTCATATCAAACCTATTCTCCCATTACACTACCTTACACACAAAACACCAACCCACCAAATACATCATCATATCAAATCATTTCCCATCCACACCCCCCCACCCAACAACAAACACAATATTAACTCCATACATTTACTACTAAACACACCCAATTTAACCATCTTCCAATCAATCTCCAACTATCAAATACCAATTACTCTACCAATTACACCCAAATTTCATGACTTCAGTTGTCCAAACATATACTTAACACAACACACATTTCTAATCCAAAATACATAATAGACACACTGCTTATCTGGATAGAAAAGGAATTGAACACACAATTTTAAAGTTGTCAATATGGGGCTCAAACCCACTATCTCTGGGTCAGATACCTGTCACTCATCTAACTGCGCCACTGGTAAGTTGTTTATTAGCCAAGATGCAGAAGGCAGTTTGGCTTGTTTGGATACATGATTTATTAAGTTGGCTTGTGAGAGCCAATTTACTGAATCCTATTTCTTCTTTTTCTTCTTAACAAAATAAATTCTGACTCTAACTCATCCTAGAGCTTTAACTCTACATACTCCAAACTCGGCTCAGAGACTCAGACTGTTCTGACTGGAGTTACTATATCTTTTCTAACTGATTTGACTTTCAGTTTTCTTAAAAATTAATATTAAAAACCTTAAAAATCCCATAGACTTTCATTGCAGAATGTTCAAATTGAGCCAAGGCTACGGTGGCCCAGTAATGCACAAAAACTCAAATCTAAACTCCATGAAGCCCTAGACTCAATTAAACTACCATTCAATGTACTAATAAACTTATCTATCTCTCTTTTATTTCTTTCTTTCTAAAAATCTTTCTTTCTAACTAATCTATCTATCTTTCTTTCTTCCTAACCAATCTATCTTTCTTTCTTTCTAACTAATCTTTCTCTCTTTCTTTCTAACTAATCTTTCTTTCTTTCTTGCTTTCTAACTAATCTTTCTCTCTTTCTTTCTAACTAATCTTTCTTTCTTTAACTAATCTACCATTCTTTCTTTCTAACTAATCTTTCTGACTAACTAATCTTTGTTCTTTCTTTCTAACTAATCTTTTTTTCTTTCTAACTAATCTACCTTTCTTTCTTTCTAACTAATCTTTCTGACTAACTAATCTTTGTTCTTTCTTTCTAACTAATCTTTTTTTCTTTCTAACTAATCTTTTTTCTTTCTAACTAATCTTTCTTTCCTTTTTCTAACTAATCTTTCTTTCTAACAAATCTTTTTTCTTTCTAACTAATCTTTCTTTCTTTTAACTAATCTTTCTTTCTAACTAATCTTTCTTTCTTTCTTTCTTTCTAACTAATCTTTCTTTCTAACAAATCTTTTTTCTTTCTAACTAATCTTTCTTTCTTTCTAATCTTTCTTTCTAACCAAACTTTCTTTCTAACTAATCTTTCTTTCTTTCTAACTAATCTATGTCTTTCTTTCTAACTAATCTTTCTTTCTTTCTTTTTTCAAACTAATCTTTCTTTCTTTCTTTTTTCAAACTAATCTTTCTTTCTTTCTAACTAATCTTTCTTTCTTCTTTCAAACTAATCTTTCTTTCTAACTAATCTTTCTTTCTTTATAACTAAACTTTCTTTCTTTCTAATATCTTTCTTTCTTTCTAACTAAACTTTCTTTATTTCTAACTAATCTTTATTTTTTCTTTCTTTCTAACTAATCTTTCTTTCTTCAACTAATCTTTATTTTTTTCTAACTGATCTTTTCTTTCTTTCGAACTTTTCTTTCTTTCTTTCTTTCTAACTTTTCTTTCTTTTTTCTTTCTAACTAATCTTTTTTTTTTACTTTAAACTACTTTAAACTTCAAACTACTTCAACCTTCTTCAAACTTTCTGGTCCAAACTTTCACAAGCCAACTTAAAGGTTATCTCGGCCAACTTTTTAATCTATTTTTTTTACTAGGAATCTTTTGAACATTGCACAATTCACATGTTTTAACGATTGCTACACATTGGATTTGATTAAACAATCTTCAAAGTTATAGCCTCTTGCTTTACTGAGCATTTGCTTTATACTCATACACTGTGGTTTGCTTAATTTTACAGAGACTTAAGTTGTTGAAGGTAGAACTGCAGCAATTGGCTCCAAATTACATAACATTACACAATCATCTAAAGTTGTATAATATGGGGCTCAAACCCACTATCTCTGTGTCTGAAGTCTGTCACTCATCTCATTGCGCCACTGGGAAGTTGTGTTTTTGCTAAGATTCAGAAGGCGGTTTGGCTTGTTTGGATACATGATTTATTAAGTTGGCTTGTGAGAGCCAACTTACTGAAATCCTACTTAAACTTCTTTTTCTTCTTAACAAAAAAAAATCTGACTCTAACTCCTCCTAGAGCTTTAACTCTACATACTCCAAACTCGGCTCAGACACTCAGACTGTTCTGACTCGAGTTGCTATATCTTTTCTAACTAATCTTTCTTTCTTTCTATCTAGCTGTCTTTCTAACTAATATTTCTTTCTTCTTTCTTTCTTCTTTCTAATCGTTCTTTATTTCTAACTAATCTTTATTTTTTCTTTCTTTCTAACTAATCTTTCTTTCTTCTTCAACTAATCTTTATTTTTTTCTAACTGATCTTTCTTTCTTTCGAACTTTTCTTTCTTTCTTTCTTTCTTTCGAACTTTTCTTTCTTTTTTCTTTCTAACTAATCTTTTTTTTTTTACTTTAAACTACTTTAAACTTCAAACTACTTCAACCTTCTTCAAACTTTCTGGTCCAAACTTTCACAAGCCAACTTAAAGGTTATCTCGGCCAACTTTTTAATCTATTTTTTTTACTAGGAATCTTTTGAACATTGCACAATTCACATGTTTTAACGATTGCTACACATGGGATTTGATTAAACAATCTTCAAAGTTATAGCCTCTTGCTTTACTCAGCATTTGCTTTATACTCATACACTGTGGTTTGCTTAATTTTACAGAGACTTAAGTTGTTGAAGGTAGAACTGCAGCAATTGGCTCCAAATTACACAATCATCTAAAGTTGTATAACATGGGGCTCGAACCCACTATCTCTGTGTCAGAAGCCTGTCACTCATCTCATTGCGCCACTGTGAAGTTGTGTTTTTGCTAAGATGCAGAAGGTCCATAGTTCAAGTGCATAAACCAACAAATATAATGACATAAAGCAATCAAATTTTTAACTATGATTTCAAAAGTTATAAGCGTTTTGGCAAAACAAAAACGTATATCTCTGGAACACTAGGTGGCGCTCTGTTCAAACTTCTCATGTACCTTCAGGACATGGTGTTGATGATCCATACTAAATTTTGGTATCTGTAAAAATCGGTATCTGCGGATTCAACATGACACAAGGAATGCATTGATACCACATTTATGATTTTCTGACAAACTGTTCAAAAGTTATTGGCCAAATAGCCATTTTTACCAGATCTCATGACCTGTAGGTGGCGCTGTTCCCAACTTTGGCATGGACACTCAGATCATGGTTTCGATGAAGCGTACCAATTTTCGTTTCGATTGATTAAACTTTGGCTGAGATACAGCCTCTGAACCAATTTTGGGTCAACCTCGTTAAGTTTGCAACATCATGACTTTTTTTTTAACCAGTATGGCATGAAATTCTGTTCAGTCATGTCTGTGCAGCTCAGTCCAAAGATCATTTGAGCAAATGTTTGGACAAAATAGGACAAAATTTGAAGGAGGAGTAGCAAAAAAACTGTTTATCATTTGCTCCAATATGGCGGAAAGTCACATTGTTGGAAAATGACAAATGAGATATTGTCTGAATCGGCATAAACCAAGGAACATAATGACATAAAGTAATCAAAATTTGAACAATGTTTTCAAAAGTTATAAGCGTTTTTGCAAAAAAACTTATATCTCAGGAACACTAGGTGGCGCTGTGTTCAAAATTTTCATGTCCCTTCAGGACATTTTGTCGATCATCCCTACCAAATTTTGTGCTAATATGTCAAATAATTTAAAAGATATTGCAATTTATGACAAAATTCTAAATGGCGGACACGTGGTACATCCAATCCTGGCAATATTGATATCCACAGAATCGACATGACACAAGGAATCCATAGATACCACATTTATGATTTTCTGACAAACTGTTCAAAAGTTATTGGCCAAAATAGCTATTTTTCATATCTCATGACCCATAGGTGGCGCTATTCCCAACTTTGGCATGGAACCTCAGAACATGCTTCCAATGAAGTGTACCAATTTTCGTTTCAATTGATCAAACTTTGGCCGAGATACAGCCTCTTAGCCAATTTTGGGTGGACCTCGTTAAGTTTGCGACATTATAACTTTTTTTTTTCCAGTATAACAAAAAAATCGGGAACAGTACTTTTATGCGGCTCAGTCTGAAGATCATTTGAGTGCATGTTTGGAGAAAATTGGACAAAATTTGAAGGAGGAGTAGCGAAAAAACTGAATACTGTACATTTCAAAATGGCCACTACTGTAATGGGCGGGGTCTTAATGTAAGGTATTGGTTGTGATCAGCATGATGAGTGGAATCAGGTGTACTAAGTTTCATGTCTCTAGATCAAAGGGTTCAAAAGTTATAACCATTTCAATGTTGAATTTTTGAACTGGTGGTGGCGCTATAGAGTTGGTCCTAGAAGGTCAAAAATTGGTCCAATTACTATTCATTAGCATCACTACAAGTGTGCCAAATTTCATCATTTTCCTACTTACGGTTCATAGGGCTGCCATAGACTCCCATTCACGGAATAATAATAATAATAATAATAATAATAAATATAGCTGCAAGCAGCAACACGGGGCCAAGCCCTGCAAGGCACCGCAATTAGAACAATTACAGCAAAGTTCAAAGGCTTGGCACCGCAATTAGAACAAGTACAGCAAAGTTCAAAGGCTTGGCACCGCATTTAGAACAAGTACAGCAAAGTTCAAAGGCTTGGCACTGCAAGCAGAACAAGTACTGCAAACTGCAAGTACAGCAAGCTGCAAGTACAGCAAGCACAGCAAGTACAGCAAGCACAGCAAGTACAGCAAGTACTGCAAGTACAGCAGCGCATCAAGCATTTAAGCACCAATAGCAGTGCAGAGCCGCAAGAACAAAAACAGCACAAATTGAATATACATGTAAATGAAGCTCAGCGAGCATTTAAGCACCAACAGCAGAGCAGAGCCGGAAGGAATTGAAATGACAACTTTATACACAATTTTAAAGTCTTCCCACATGGGACTCGAACCCATGACCAGAATGGTTCGGGAATCGAGATGCATGGTTTAGCCGATTGCGCCACTCAGAGGACGTGAATTTCAAAACAGCAGAGGACAGGGTTCAGTGTGAGAATGAGTTCACAAAAAAGTTCCATGACATGTTAACCAGATTAGCATGCTAAGCTAGCTTAATGCTACTTTAGCTTATGACGTGGTACATCCAATCCTGGCAGAATAGATATCATCGGATTCGACATGATGCAAGGAATCGATAGACACCAATTTTATGATTTTGTGACAAACTGTTCACAAGTTACAGCCTCTGAACCAATTATGGGTCGACCTTGTTAAATTTGCGACATCATAACTTTTTTTTCCCAGTATAGCAAAAAAATCGGGAACAGTACTTCTATGCGGCTCGGTCTGAAGATCATTTGAGCAAATTTTGGACAATTTTGGACAAATTTTGAAGGAGGAGTAGCGAAAAAACTGTTTTACATTCGCTCCAATATGGCAGCCAGTCACATTGATGAAAAATAACATATGAGATATCGTTGAAATCGGCATAAGCCAAGGAATATATTGACATAAAGAAATCAAATTTCAAGCAATGTTAGCAAAAGTTATAAGCGTTTTTTCAAAAAACAATGATATCTCTGGAACACTAGGTGGCGCTGTGATAAAACTTTTCAGGTAACTTCGGGCCATGCCAATGATGATCCATACCAAATTTGGTGAAGAAATTTCAAATAGTTTAAAAGATATTGCAAATTATGACAAAATTCAAAATGGCGGACATGTGGTACATCCTATCATGGCAAAATCGATATCCACTGATTCGGCATGATGCAAGGAATCCATAGATACCATAATTATGATTTTCTGACAAACTGTTCAAAAGTTATTGGCCAAAAGAGCAATTGTTCATATCTCATGACCCATAGGTGGCGCTATTCCCAACTTTGGCATGGAACCTCAGAACATGCTTACGATGAAGTGTACCAATTTTCGTTTCAATTGATCAAACTTTGTCCGAGATACAGCCTCTTAGCCAATTTTGGATGGACCTCGTTAAGTTTGCGACACCATAACTTTTTTTTTTTCCAGTAAAACAAAAAAATCGGGAACAGTACTTTTATGCGGCTCAGTCCGAAGATCATTTGAGCACATGTTTGGAGAAAATTGGACAAAATTTGAAGGAGGAGTAGCGAAAAAACTAAATACTGTACTTTTCAAAATGGCCACTACTGTAATGGGCAGTGTCTTAATATAAGATATTGATTGTAATCATCATGATGAGAGGAATCTGGTGTGCTAAGTTTCATGTCTCTAGATCAAAGGGTTCAAAAGTTATAACCATTTCAATGTTGAATATTTGAACTGGTGGTGGCGCTATAGAGTTGGTCCTAGAGGCTCAAAAATTGGTCCAATTATTAATCATTAGGATCACTAGAAGTGTACCAAATTTCATCATTTTTCTATGTACGGTTCATAGGGCTGCCATAGACTTCCATTGGCGGAAGAAGAAGAAAACTATTATTCTGACAATAACAATTGCTAATATAGCTGCAAGCAGCAACACGGGGCCAAGCCCAGGAAGGCACTGCAAGCAGAACAAGTACAGCAAGCTACAAGTACAGCAAGTACAGCAAGTACAACAAGCACAGCAAGTACACCAAGCACAGCAAGTACAGCAAGTACAGCAAGCACAGCAAGCACAGCATCACATCAATTACAGCAGAGCAGCAAGTACTGTAAGCACAGCAGCGCAGCAATTACAGCAAACACAGCAAGTACAGCAAATACAGCAAGTACTGCAAGTACAGCAAGTACTGCAAACACAGCAAGTACAGCAAGTACAGCAGAGCAGCAAGTACTGTAAGCACAGCATCGCAACAAGTACAGCAAGTACAGCAATCACAGCAAGTATAGCAGAGCAGCAAGTACTGTAAGCACAGCATCGCAGCAAGTACAGCAAGCACAGCGCTGTACAGCAAGTACAGCAAGTACTTTAAGCACAGCAGCACAGCAAGCATTTAAGCACCAATAGCAGTGCAGAGCCGCAAGAACAAAAACAGCACAAATTGAATATACATGTAACTGAAGCACAGAGAGCATTTAAGCACCAACAGCAGTGCAGAGCCAGAAGGAATTGAAATGACAACTTTATACACAATTTTAAAGTCGTCCCACATGGGACTCGAACCCACGACCAGAATAGTTCGGGATTCGAGATGCATGGTTTAGCCGATTGCGCCACTCAGATGACGTGAATTTCAAAGCAGCAGAGGAGAGGGTTCAGTGTGAGAATGAGTTCACAAAAAAGTTCCATGACATGTTAACCAGATTAGCATGCTAAGCTAATTAATGCTAATTTAGCTTATGACTTGGTACATCCAATCCTGGCAAAATAGACATCCTCGGATTCGACATGGCGCAAGGAATCGATAGACACCAATTTTATGATTTTGTGTCAAACTGTTTACAAGTTACAGCCTCTGAACCAATTTTGGGTCGACCTCGTTAAGTTTGCGACATCATAACTTTTTTTTTTTCAGTATAACAAAAAAATCGGGAACAGTACTTCTGTGCGGCTCAGTCCGAAGATCATTTGAGCACATGTTTGGAGAAAATTGGACAAATTTTGAAGGAGGAGTAGCGAAAAAACTGTTTTACATTCGCTCCAATATGGCGGCCAGTCACATTGTTGTAAAATAGCATATGAGATATCGTTGAAATCGGCATAAGCCAAGGAATATATTGACATAAAGAAATCAAATTTCAAGCAATGATAGCAAAAGTTATAAGCGTTTTTTCAAAAAACAATGATATCTCTGGAACACTAGGTGGCGCTGTGATCAAACTTCTCATGTACCTTCGGGCCATGCTAATGATGATCCATACCAAATGTGGTGAGGAAATTTCAAATAGTTTAAAAGATATTGCAAATTATGACAAAATTCAAAATGGCGGACACGTGGTACATCCCATCATGGCAAAATTGATATCCACGGATTCGGCATGATGCAAGGAATCCATAGATACCACAATTATGAATTTCTGACAAACTGTTCAAAAGTTATTGGCCAAAATAGCAATTTGTCATATCTCATGACCCGTAGGTGGCGCTATTCCCAACTTTGGCATGGGACGTCAGAACATGCTTCCGATGAAGTGCACCAATTTTCGTTTTGATTGATCAAACTTTGGCCGAGATACAGCCTCTTAGCCAATTTTGGGTGGACCTCGTTAAGTTTGCGACATTATAACTTTTTTTTTTCCAGTATAACAAAAAAATCGGGAACAGTACTTTTATGCGGCTCAGTCTGAAGATCATTTGAGTGCATGTTTGGAGAAAATTGGACAAAATTTGAAGGAGGAGTAGCGAAAAAACTGAATACTGTACATTTCAAAATGGCCACTACTGTAATGGGCGGGGTCTTAATGTAAGGTATTGGTTGTGATCAGCATGATGAGTGGAATCAGGTGTACTAAGTTTCATGTCTCTAGATCAAAGGGTTCAAAAGTTATAACCATTTCAATGTTGAATTTTTGAACTGGTGGTGGCGCTATAGAGTTGGTTCTAGAGACTCAATATTTGGCTCAATTACTTTTCATGACCATCACTATAAGTGTGCCAAATTTCATCATTTTCCTATTTACGGTTCATAGGGCTGCCATAGACTTCCATTTGCGGAAGAAGAATAATAATAATAATAATAATAATAAGAAAACTAACAGATACAATAGGTGCCTTGCCCCTTCGGGGCTTGGCCCCTAAATATAGCTGCAAGCAGCAACACGGGGCCAAGCCCTGGAAGGCACCGCAAGCAGAACAAGTACAGCAAGCTACAAGTACAGCAAGTACAGCAAGTACAGCAAGCACAGCAAGCACAGCAAGTACAGCAAGCACAGCAAGTACAGCAAGCACAGCAATTACAGCAGGTACTGTAAGCACAGCAGCGCAGCAATTACAGCAGCGCAGCAAGTACAGCAAGCACAGCAGCGCAGCAATTACAGCAGCACAGCAAGTACTGTATGCACAGCAAGTACAGCAAGCACAGCAAGTACAGCCAGCACAGCAAGTACAGCAAGTACAGCAAGCACAGCAAGTACAGTAAGCACAGCAGCGCATCAAGCATTTAAGCACCAACAGCAGTGCAGAGCCGGAAGAACAAAAACAACAGAAATTGATAGTACATGTAAATGTACATCAAGCACAGCTGCACATAAGAAGAACAAAAACAGCAGAAATTGATGGTACATGTAAATGTACATCAAGCACAGCTGCACATAAGAAGAACAAAAACAGCAGAAATTAATGGTACATGTAAATGTACATCAAGCACAGCAGCACATCAATTACAGCAGCACAGCAAGTACAGTAAGCACAGCTGCGCAGCAAGCATTTAAGCACCAACAGCAGTGCAGAGCCGGAAGAACAAAAACAACAGAAATTGATAGTACATGTAAATGTACATCAAGCACAGCTGCACATAAGAAGAACAAAAACAGCAGAAATTGATGGTACATGTAAATGTACATCAAGCACAGCTGCACATAAGAAGAACAAAAACAGCAGAAATTAATGGTACATGTAAATGTACATCAAGCACAGCAGCACATCAATTACAGCAGCACAGCAAGTACAGTAAGCACAGCTGCGCAGCAAGCATTTAAGCAGCAACAGCAGTGCAGAGCCGGAAGAACAAAAACAGCAGAAATTGAATGTACATGTAAATGTACATCAAGCACAGCAGCACATCAATTACAGCAGCACAGCAAGTACAGTAAGCACAGCAGGTACATGTAAATGTACATCAAGCACAGCTGCACATAAGAAGAACAAAAACAGCAGAAATTGATGGTACATGTAAATGTACATCAAGCACAGCTGCACATAAGAAGAACAAAAACAGCAGAAATTAATGGTACATGTAAATGTACATCAAGTACAGCTGCACATAAGAAGAACAAAAACGGCAGAAATTGAGTGTACATGAAGAACAGATAGGTTCAGAAGTACTTATAGATGAAATCAAAACAAGCCACTTTAGCGCAATACAGGAATCAACACAATTTTAATACTCATCCAACACGGGGTTTGACTGCAGAGGAGAGCCTTCAGTGTAAGAATGAGCACACAAAAGCAGGTTAACCAGATTAGCATGCTAAGCTAGCTTAATGCTAATGTAGCTTATGACGTGGTACATCCGATCCTGGCAAAATAGATATCCTCGGATTCGACATGACGCAAGGAATCGATAGACACCAATTTTATGATTTTGTGACAAACAGTTCACAAGTTACAGCATCTGAACCAATTGTGGGTCGACCTTGTTAAATTTGCGACATCATAACTTTTTTTTTAGAGTATAGCAAAAAAATCGGGAACAGTACTTCTATGCGGCTCGGTCTGAAGATCATTTGAGCACATGTTTGGAGAAAATTGGACAAAATTTGAGGGAGGAGTAGCGAAAAAACTGTTTTACATTCGCTCCAATATGGTGGCCAGTCACATTGTTGAAAAATAACATATGAGATATCGTTGAAATCGGCATAAGCCAAGGATTATATTGACATAAAGAAATCAAATTTCAAGCAATGTTAGCAAAAGTTATAAGCGTTTTTTCAAAAAACAATGATATCTCTGGAACACTAGGTGGCGCTGTGATCAAACTTCTCAGGTACCTTCGGGCCATGCTAATGATGATCCATACCAAATTTGGTGAAGATATTTCAAATAGTTTAAAAGATATTGCAAATTATGACAAGATTCAAAATGGCGGACATGTGGTACATCCTATCATGGCAAAATTAATATCCACTGATTCGGCATGATGCAAGGAATCCATAGATACCATAATTATGATTTTCTGACAAACTTTTCAAAAGTTATTGG
>JAVALU010000622.1:0-45095 GCA_030770095.1 Gila robusta
CCAAATTTCATCATTTTCCTATTTACGGTTCATAGGGCTGCCATAGACTTCCATTGGCGGAGAAGAAGAAAATATATTGACATAACAATGCTAATATAGCTGCAAGCAGCAACACGGGGCCAAGCCCAGGAAGGCACCGCAAGCAGAACAAGTACAGCAAGCTACAAGTACAGCAAGTACAGCAAGTACAACAAGCACAGCAAGTACACCAAGCACAGCAAGTACAGCAAGTACAGCAAGCACAGCAAGCACAGCATCACATCAATTACAGCAGAGCAGCAAGTACTGTAAGCACAGCAGCGCAGCAATTACAGCAAACACAGCAAGTACAGCAAATACAGCAAGTACTGCAAGTACAGCAAGTACTGCAAACACAGCAAGTACAGCAAGTACAGCAGAGCAGCAAGTACTGTAAGCACAGCATCGCAACAAGTACAGCAAGTACAGCAAGTACAGCAATCACAGCAAGTATAGCAGAGCAGCAAGTACTGTAAGCACAGCATCGCAGCAAGTACAGCAAGCACAGCGCTGTACAGCAAGTACAGCAAGTACTTTAAGCACAGCAGCACAGCAAGCATTTAAGCACCAATAGCAGTGCAGAGCCGCAAGAACAAAAACAGCACAAATTGAATATACATGTAACTGAAGCACAGAGAGCATTTAAGCACCAACAGCAGTGCAGAGCCAGAAGGAATTGAAATGACAACTTTATACACAATTTTAAAGTCGTCCCACATGGGACTCGAACCCACGACCAGAATAGTTCGGGATTCGAGATGCATGGTTTAGCCGATTGCGCCACTCAGAGGACGTGAATTTCAAAGCAGCAGAGGAGAGGGTTCAGTGTGAGAATGAGTTCACAAAAAAGTTCCATGACATGTTAACCAGATTAGCATGCTAAGCTAATTAATGCTAATTTAGCTTATGACTTGGTACATCCAATCCTGGCAAAATAGACATCCTCGGATTCGACATGGCGCAAGGAATCGATAGACACCAATTTTATGATTTTGTGTCAAACTGTTTACAAGTTACAGCCTCTGAACCAATTTTGGGTCGACCTCGTTAAGTTTGCGACATCATAACTTTTTTTTTTCAGTATAACAAAAAAATCGGGAACAGTACTTCTGTGCGGCTCAGTCCGAAGATCATTTGAGCACATGTTTGGAGAAAATTGGACAAATTTTGAAGGAGGAGTAGCGAAAAAACTGTTTTACATTCGCTCCAATATGGCGGCCAGTCACATTGTTGTAAAATAGCATATGAGATATCGTTGAAATCGGCATAAGCCAAGGAATATATTGACATAAAGAAATCAAATTTCAAGCAATGTTAGCAAAAGTTATAAGCGTTTTTTCAAAAAACAATGATATCTCTGGAACACTAGGTGGCGCTGTGATCAAACTTCTCAGGTACCTTCGGGCCATGCTAATGATGATCCATACCAAATGTGGTGAGGAAATTTCAAATAGTTTAAAAGATATTGCAAATTATGACAAAATTCAAAATGGCGGACACGTGGTACATCCCATCATGGCAAAATCGATATCCACGGATTCGGCATGATGCAAGGAATCCATAGATACCACAATTATGATTTTCTGACAAAGTGTTCAAAAGTTATTGGCCAAAATAGCAATTTTCCATATCTCATGAACCGTAGGTGGCGCTGTTCCCGACTTTGGCAGGGTCCTCAGATCATGCTTCCGATTAAGCGTACCAATTTTCGTATCGATTGATCAAACTTTGGCCGAGATACAGCCTCTTAGCCAATTTTGGGTGGACCTCGTTAAGTTTGCGACATTATAACTTTTTTTTTCGAGTATAACAAAAAAATCGGGAACAGTACTTTTATGCGGCTCAGTCTGAAGATCATTTGAGTGCATGTTTGGAGAAAATTGGACAAAATTTGAAGGAGGAGTAGCGAAATAACTGAATACTGTACATTTCAAAATGGCCACTACTGTAATGGGCGGGGTCTTAATGTAAGGTATTGGTTGTGATCAGCATGATGAGTGGAATCAGGTGTACTAAGTTTCATGTCTCTAGATCAAAGGGTTCAAAAGTTATAACCATTTCAATGTTGAATTTTTGAACTGGTGGTGGCGCTATAGAGTTGGTTCTAGAGACTCAATATTTGGCTCAATTACTTTTCATGACCATCACTATAAGTGTGCCAAATTTCATCATTTTCCTATTTACGGTTCATAGGGCTGCCATAGACTTCCATTTGCGGAAGAAGAATAATAATAATAATAATAAATATAGCTGCAAGCAGCAACACGGGGCCAAGCCCAGGAAGGCACCGCAAGCAGAACAAGTACAGCAAGCTACAAGTACAGCAAGTACAGCAAGTACAACAAGCACAGCAAGTACACCAAGCACAGCAAGTACAGCAAGTACAGCAAGCACAGCAAGCACAGCATCACATCAATTACAGCAGAGCAGCAAGTACTGTAAGCACAGCAGCGCAGCAATTACAGCAAACACAGCAAGTACAGCAAATACAGCAAGTACTGCAAGTACAGCAAGTACTGCAAACACAGCAAGTACAGCAAGTACAGCAGAGCAGCAAGTACTGTAAGCACAGCATCGCAACAAGTACAGCAAGTACAGCAAGTACAGCAATCACAGCAAGTATAGCAGAGCAGCAAGTACTGTAAGCACAGCATCGCAGCAAGTACAGCAAGCACAGCGCTGTACAGCAAGTACAGCAAGTACTTTAAGCACAGCAGCACAGCAAGCATTTAAGCACCAATAGCAGTGCAGAGCCGCAAGAACAAAAACAGCACAAATTGAATATACATGTAACTGAAGCACAGAGAGCATTTAAGCACCAACAGCAGTGCAGAGCCAGAAGGAATTGAAATGACAACTTTATACACAATTTTAAAGTCGTCCCACATGGGACTCGAACCCACGACCAGAATAGTTCGGGATTCGAGATGCATGGTTTAGCCGATTGCGCCACTCAGATGACGTGAATTTCAAAGCAGCAGAGGAGAGGGTTCAGTGTGAGAATGAGTTCACAAAAAAGTTCCATGACATGTTAACCAGATTAGCATGCTAAGCTAATTAATGCTAATTTAGCTTATGACTTGGTACATCCAATCCTGGCAAAATAGACATCCTCGGATTCGACATGGCGCAAGGAATCGATAGACACCAATTTTATGATTTTGTGTCAAACTGTTTACAAGTTACAGCCTCTGAACCAATTTTGGGTCGACCTCGTTAAGTTTGCGACATCATAACTTTTTTTTTTTCAGTATAACAAAAAAATCGGGAACAGTACTTCTGTGCGGCTCAGTCCGAAGATCATTTGAGCACATGTTTGGAGAAAATTGGACAAATTTTGAAGGAGGAGTAGCGAAAAAACTGTTTTACATTCGCTCCAATATGGCGGCCAGTCACATTGTTGTAAAATAGCATATGAGATATCGTTGAAATCGGCATAAGCCAAGGAATATATTGACATAAAGAAATCAAATTTCAAGCAATGATAGCAAAAGTTATAAGCGTTTTTTCAAAAAACAATGATATCTCTGGAACACTAGGTGGCGCTGTGATCAAACTTCTCATGTACCTTCGGGCCATGCTAATGATGATCCATACCAAATGTGGTGAGGAAATTTCAAATAGTTTAAAAGATATTGCAAATTATGACAAAATTCAAAATGGCGGACACGTGGTACATCCCATCATGGCAAAATTGATATCCACGGATTCGGCATGATGCAAGGAATCCATAGATACCACAATTATGAATTTCTGACAAACTGTTCAAAAGTTATTGGCCAAAATAGCAATTTGTCATATCTCATGACCGTAGGTGGCGCTATTCCCAACTTTGGCATGGGACGTCAGAACATGCTTCCGATGAAGTGCACCAATTTTCGTTTCGATTGATCAAACTTTGGCCGAGATACAGCCTCTTAGCCAATTTTGGGTGGACCTCGTTAAGTTTGCGACATTATAACTTTTTTTTTTCCAGTATAACAAAAAAATCGGGAACAGTACTTTTATGCGGCTCAGTCTGAAGATCATTTGAGTGCATGTTTGGAGAAAATTGGACAAAATTTGAAGGAGGAGTAGCGAAAAAACTGAATACTGTACATTTCAAAATGGCCACTACTGTAATGGGCGGGGTCTTAATGTAAGGTATTGGTTGTGATCAGCATGATGAGTGGAATCAGGTGTACTAAGTTTCATGTCTCTAGATCAAAGGGTTCAAAAGTTATAACCATTTCAATGTTGAATTTTTGAACTGGTGGTGGCGCTATAGAGTTGGTTCTAGAGACTCAATATTTGGCTCAATTACTTTTCATGACCATCACTATAAGTGTGCCAAATTTCATCATTTTCCTATTTACGGTTCATAGGGCTGCCATAGACTTCCATTTGCGGAAGAAGAATAATAATAATAATAATAAATATAGCTGCAAGCAGCAACACGGGGCCAAGCCCTGCAAGGCACCGCAATTAGAACAATTACAGCAAAGTTCAAAGGCTTGGCACCGCAATTAGAACAAGTACAGCAAAGTTCAAAGGCTTGGCACCGCATTTAGAACAAGTACAGCAAAGTTCAAAGGCTTGGCACTGCAAGCAGAACAAGTACTGCAAACTGCAAGTACAGCAAGCTGCAAGTACAGCAAGCACAGCAAGTACAGCAAGCACAGCAAGTACAGCAAGTACTGCAAGTACAGCAGCGCATCAAGCATTTAAGCACCAATAGCAGTGCAGAGCCGCAAGAACAAAAACAGCACAAATTGAATATACATGTAAATGAAGCTCAGCGAGCATTTAAGCACCAACAGCAGAGCTGGAAGGAATTGAAATGACAACTTTATACACAATTTTAAAGTCTTCCCACATGGGACTCGAACCCATGACCAGAATGGTTCGGGAATCGAGATGCATGGTTTAGCCGATTGCGCCACTCAGAGGACGTGAATTTCAAAACAGCAGAGGACAGGGTTCAGTGTGAGAATGAGTTCACAAAAAAGTTCCATGACATGTTAACCAGATTAGCATGCTAAGCTATCTTAATGCTAATGTAGCTTATGACGTGGTACATCCAATCCTGGCAAAATAGATATCCTCGGATTCGGCATGATGCAAGGAATCGATAAACACCAATTTTATGATTTTGTGACAAACTGTTCACAAGTTACAGCCTCTTAGCCAATGTTGGGTCGAACTTGTTAAATTTGTGACATCATAACTTTTTTATTACAGTATAACAAAAAAATCGGGAACAGTACTTTTATGCGGCTCGGTCCGAAGATCATTTGAGCAAATTTTGGACAATTTTGGACAAATTTTGAAGGAGGAGTAGCGAAAAAACTGTTTTACATTCGCTCCAATATGGCGGACAGTCACATTGTTGGAAAATGACATATGAGATATCGTTAAAATCGGCATAAGCCAAGGAATATATTGACATAAAGAAATCATATTTCAAGCAATGTTAGCAAAAGTTATAAGCGTTTTTTCAAAAAACAATGATATCTCTGGAACACTAGGTGGCGCTGTGATCAAACTTCTCAGGTACCTCCGGGCCATGCTAATGGTGATCCATACCAAATGTGGTGAAGAAATTTCAAATAGTTTAAAAGATATTGCAAATTATGACAAAATTCAAAATGGCGGACACGGGGTACATCCCATCATGGCAAAATCGATATCCACGGATTCAGCATGATGCAAGGAATCCATAGATACCACAATTATGATTTTCTGACAAAGTGTTCAAAAGTTATTGGCCAAAATAGCAATTTTCCATATCTCATGAACCGTAGGTGGCGCTGTTCCCGACTTTGGCAGGGTCCCTCAGATCATGCTTCCGATTAAGCGTACCAATTTTCGTATCGATTGATCAAACTTTGGCCGAGATACAGCCTCTTAGCCAATTTTGGGTGGACCTCGTTAAGTTTGCGACATTATAACTTTTTTTTTTCCAGTATAACAAAAAAATCGGGAACAGTACTTTTATGCGGCTCAGTCTGAAGATCATTTGAGTGCATGTTTGGAGAACATTGGACAAAATTTGAAGGAGGAGTAGCGAAATAACTTAATACTGTACATTTCAAAATGGCCACTACTGTAATGGGCGGGGTCTTAATGTAAGGTATTGGTTGTGATCAGCATGATGAGTGGAATCAGGTGTACTAAGTTTCATGTCTCTAGATCAAAGGGTTCAAAAGTTATAACCATTTCAATGTTGAATTTTTGAACTGGTGGTGGCGCTATAGAGTTGGTTCTAGAGACTCAATATTTGGCTCAATTACTTTTCATGACCATCACTATAAGTGTGCCAAATTTCATCATTTTCCTATTTACGGTTCATAGGGCTGCCATAGACTTCCATTTGCGGAAGAAGAATAATAATAATAATAATAATAAGAAAACTAACAGATACAATAGGTGCCTTGCCCCTTCGGGGCTTGGCCCCTAATAAGAAAACTAACAGATACAATAGGTGCCTTGCCCCTTCGGGGCTTGGCCCCTAAATATAGCTGCAAGCAGCAACACGGGGCCAAGCCCAGGAAGGCACCGCAAGCAGAACAAGTACAGCAAGCTACAAGTACAGCAAGTACAGCAAGTACAACAAGCACAGCAAGTACACCAAGCACAGCAAGTACAGCAAGTACAGCAAGCACAGCAAGCACAGCATCACATCAATTACAGCAGAGCAGCAAGTACTGTAAGCACAGCAGCGCAGCAATTACAGCAAACACAGCAAGTACAGCAAATACAGCAAGTACTGCAAGTACAGCAAGTACTGCAAACACAGCAAGTACAGCAAGTACAGCAGAGCAGCAAGTACTGTAAGCACAGCATCGCAACAAGTACAGCAAGTACAGCAAGTACAGCAATCACAGCAAGTATAGCAGAGCAGCAAGTACTGTAAGCACAGCATCGCAGCAAGTACAGCAAGCACAGCGCTGTACAGCAAGTACAGCAAGTACTTTAAGCACAGCAGCACAGCAAGCATTTAAGCACCAATAGCAGTGCAGAGCCGCAAGAACAAAAACAGCACAAATTGAATATACATGTAACTGAAGCACAGAGAGCATTTAAGCACCAACAGCAGTGCAGAGCCAGAAGGAATTGAAATGACAACTTTATACACAATTTTAAAGTCGTCCCACATGGGACTCGAACCCACGACCAGAATAGTTCGGGATTCGAGATGCATGGTTTAGCCGATTGCGCCACTCAGATGACGTGAATTTCAAAGCAGCAGAGGAGAGGGTTCAGTGTGAGAATGAGTTCACAAAAAAGTTCCATGACATGTTAACCAGATTAGCATGCTAAGCTAATTAATGCTAATTTAGCTTATGACTTGGTACATCCAATCCTGGCAAAATAGACATCCTCGGATTCGACATGGCGCAAGGAATCGATAGACACCAATTTTATGATTTTGTGTCAAACTGTTTACAAGTTACAGCCTCTGAACCAATTTTGGGTCGACCTCGTTAAGTTTGCGACATCATAACTTTTTTTTTTTCAGTATAACAAAAAAATCGGGAACAGTACTTCTGTGCGGCTCAGTCCGAAGATCATTTGAGCACATGTTTGGAGAAAATTGGACAAATTTTGAAGGAGGAGTAGCGAAAAAACTGTTTTACATTCGCTCCAATATGGCGGCCAGTCACATTGTTGTAAAATAGCATATGAGATATCGTTGAAATCGGCATAAGCCAAGGAATATATTGACATAAAGAAATCAAATTTCAAGCAATGATAGCAAAAGTTATAAGCGTTTTTTCAAAAAACAATGATATCTCTGGAACACTAGGTGGCGCTGTGATCAAACTTCTCATGTACCTTCGGGCCATGCTAATGATGATCCATACCAAATGTGGTGAGGAAATTTCAAATAGTTTAAAAGATATTGCAAATTATGACAAAATTCAAAATGGCGGACACGTGGTACATCCCATCATGGCAAAATTGATATCCACGGATTCGGCATGATGCAAGGAATCCATAGATACCACAATTATGAATTTCTGACAAACTGTTCAAAAGTTATTGGCCAAAATAGCAATTTGTCATATCTCATGACCCGTAGGTGGCGCTATTCCCAACTTTGGCATGGGACGTCAGAACATGCTTCCGATGAAGTGCACCAATTTTCGTTTTGATTGATCAAACTTTGGCCGAGATACAGCCTCTTAGCCAATTTTGGGTGGACCTCGTTAAGTTTGCGACATTATAACTTTTTTTTTTCCAGTATAACAAAAAAATCGGGAACAGTACTTTTATGCGGCTCAGTCTGAAGATCATTTGAGTGCATGTTTGGAGAAAATTGGACAAAATTTGAAGGAGGAGTAGCGAAAAAACTGAATACTGTACATTTCAAAATGGCCACTACTGTAATGGGCGGGGTCTTAATGTAAGGTATTGGTTGTGATCAGCATGATGAGTGGAATCAGGTGTACTAAGTTTCATGTCTCTAGATCAAAGGGTTCAAAAGTTATAACCATTTCAATGTTGAATTTTTGAACTGGTGGTGGCGCTATAGAGTTGGTCCTAGAGGCTCAAAAATTGGTCCAATTACTATTCATTAGCATCACTACAAGTGTGCCAAATTTCATCATTTTCCTATTTACGGTTCATAGGGCTGCCATAGACTCCATTTGCGGAAGAAGAATAATAATAATAATAATAAATATAGCTGCAAGCAGCAACACGGGGCCAAGCCCAGGAAGGCACCGCAAGCAGAACAAGTACAGCAAGCTACAAGTACAGCAAGTACAGCAAGTACAACAAGCACAGCAAGTACACCAAGCACAGCAAGTACAGCAAGTACAGCAAGCACAGCAAGCACAGCATCACATCAATTACAGCAGAGCAGCAAGTACTGTAAGCACAGCAGCGCAGCAATTACAGCAAACACAGCAAGTACAGCAAATACAGCAAGTACTGCAAGTACAGCAAGTACTGCAAACACAGCAAGTACAGCAAGTACAGCAGAGCAGCAAGTACTGTAAGCACAGCATCGCAACAAGTACAGCAGTACAGCAAGTACAGCAATCACAGCAAGTATAGCAGAGCAGCAAGTACTGTAAGCACAGCATCGCAGCAAGTACAGCAAGCACAGCGCTGTACAGCAAGTACAGCAAGTACTTTAAGCACAGCAGCACAGCAAGCATTTAAGCACCAATAGCAGTGCAGAGCCGCAAGAACAAAAACAGCACAAATTGAATATACATGTAACTGAAGCACAGAGAGCATTTAAGCACCAACAGCAGTGCAGAGCCAGAAGGAATTGAAATGACAACTTTATACACAATTTTAAAGTCGTCCCACATGGGACTCGAACCCACGACCAGAATAGTTCGGGATTCGAGATGCATGGTTTAGCCGATTGCGCCACTCAGATGACGTGAATTTCAAAGCAGCAGAGGAGAGGGTTCAGTGTGAGAATGAGTTCACAAAAAAGTTCCATGACATGTTAACCAGATTAGCATGCTAAGCTAATTAATGCTAATTTAGCTTATGACTTGGTACATCCAATCCTGGCAAAATAGACATCCTCGGATTCGACATGGCGCAAGGAATCGATAGACACCAATTTTATGATTTTGTGTCAAACTGTTTACAAGTTACAGCCTCTGAACCAATTTTGGGTCGACCTCGTTAAGTTTGCGACATCATAACTTTTTTTTTTTCAGTATAACAAAAAAATCGGGAACAGTACTTCTGTGCGGCTCAGTCCGAAGATCATTTGAGCACATGTTTGGAGAAAATTGGACAAATTTTGAAGGAGGAGTAGCGAAAAAACTGTTTTACATTCGCTCCAATATGGCGGCCAGTCACATTGTTGTAAAATAGCATATGAGATATCGTTGAAATCGGCATAAGCCAAGGAATATATTGACATAAAGAAATCAAATTTCAAGCAATGATAGCAAAAGTTATAAGCGTTTTTTCAAAAAACAATGATATCTCTGGAACACTAGGTGGCGCTGTGATCAAACTTCTCATGTACCTTCGGGCCATGCTAATGATGATCCATACCAAATGTGGTGAGGAAATTTCAAATAGTTTAAAAGATATTGCAAATTATGACAAAATTCAAAATGGCGGACACGTGGTACATCCCATCATGGCAAAATTGATATCCACGGATTCGGCATGATGCAAGGAATCCATAGATACCACAATTATGAATTTCTGACAAACTGTTCAAAAGTTATTGGCCAAAATAGCAATTTGTCATATCTCATGACCCGTAGGTGGCGCTATTCCCAACTTTGGCATGGGACGTCAGAACATGCTTCCGATGAAGTGCACCAATTTTCGTTTTGATTGATCAAACTTTGGCCGAGATACAGCCTCTTAGCCAATTTTGGGTGGACCTCGTTAAGTTTGCGACATTATAACTTTTTTTTTTCCAGTATAACAAAAAAATCGGGAACAGTACTTTTATGCGGCTCAGTCTGAAGATCATTTGAGTGCATGTTTGGAGAAAATTGGACAAAATTTGAAGGAGGAGTAGCGAAAAAACTGAATACTGTACATTTCAAAATGGCCACTACTGTAATGGGCGGGGTCTTAATGTAAGGTATTGGTTGTGATCAGCATGATGAGTGGAATCAGGTGTACTAAGTTTCATGTCTCTAGATCAAAGGGTTCAAAAGTTATAACCATTTCAATGTTGAATTTTTGAACTGGTGGTGGCGCTATAGAGTTGGTTCTAGAGACTCAATATTTGGCTCAATTACTTTTCATGACCATCACTATAAGTGTGCCAAATTTCATCATTTTCCTATTTACGGTTCATAGGGCTGCCATAGACTTCCATTTGCGGAAGAAGAATAATAATAATAATAATAAATATAGCTGCAAGCAGCAACACGGGGCCAAGCCCTGGAAGGCACCGCAAGCAGAACAAGTACAGCAAGCTACAAGTACAGCAAGTACAGCAAGTACAACAAGCACAGCAAGTACACCAAGCACAGCAAGTACAGCAAGTACAGCAAGCACAGCAAGCACAGCATCACATCAATTACAGCAGAGCAGCAAGTACTGTAAGCACAGCAGCGCAGCAATTACAGCAAACACAGCAAGTACAGCAAATACAGCAAGTACTGCAAGTACAGCAAGTACTGCAAACACAGCAAGTACAGCAAGTACAGCAGAGCAGCAAGTACTGTAAGCACAGCATCGCAACAAGTACAGCAAGTACAGCAAGTACAGCAATCACAGCAAGTATAGCAGAGCAGCAAGTACTGTAAGCACAGCATCGCAGCAAGTACAGCAAGCACAGCGCTGTACAGCAAGTACAGCAAGTACTTTAAGCACAGCAGCACAGCAAGCATTTAAGCACCAATAGCAGTGCAGAGCCGCAAGAACAAAAACAGCACAAATTGAATATACATGTAACTGAAGCACAGAGAGCATTTAAGCACCAACAGCAGTGCAGAGCCAGAAGGAATTGAAATGACAACTTTATACACAATTTTAAAGTCGTCCCACATGGGACTCGAACCCACGACCAGAATAGTTCGGGATTCGAGATGCATGGTTTAGCCGATTGCGCCACTCAGATGACGTGAATTTCAAAGCAGCAGAGGAGAGGGTTCAGTGTGAGAATGAGTTCACAAAAAAGTTCCATGACATGTTAACCAGATTAGCATGCTAAGCTAATTAATGCTAATTTAGCTTATGACTTGGTACATCCAATCCTGGCAAAATAGACATCCTCGGATTCGACATGGCGCAAGGAATCGATAGACACCAATTTTATGATTTTGTGTCAAACTGTTTACAAGTTACAGCCTCTGAACCAATTTTGGGTCGACCTCGTTAAGTTTGCGACATCATAACTTTTTTTTTTTCAGTATAACAAAAAAATCGGGAACAGTACTTCTGTGCGGCTCAGTCCGAAGATCATTTGAGCACATGTTTGGAGAAAATTGGACAAATTTTGAAGGAGGAGTAGCGAAAAAACTGTTTTACATTCGCTCCAATATGGCGGCCAGTCACATTGTTGTAAAATAGCATATGAGATATCGTTGAAATCGGCATAAGCCAAGGAATATATTGACATAAAGAAATCAAATTTCAAGCAATGATAGCAAAAGTTATAAGCGTTTTTTCAAAAAACAATGATATCTCTGGAACACTAGGTGGCGCTGTGATCAAACTTCTCATGTACCTTCGGGCCATGCTAATGATGATCCATACCAAATGTGGTGAGGAAATTTCAAATAGTTTAAAAGATATTGCAAATTATGACAAAATTCAAAATGGCGGACACGTGGTACATCCCATCATGGCAAAATTGATATCCACGGATTCGGCATGATGCAAGGAATCCATAGATACCACAATTATGAATTTCTGACAAACTGTTCAAAAGTTATTGGCCAAAATAGCAATTTGTCATATCTCATGACCCGTAGGTGGCGCTATTCCCAACTTTGGCATGGGACGTCAGAACATGCTTCCGATGAAGTGCACCAATTTTCGTTTTGATTGATCAAACTTTGGCCGAGATACAGCCTCTTAGCCAATTTTGGGTGGACCTCGTTAAGTTTGCGACATTATAACTTTTTTTTTTCCAGTATAACAAAAAAATCGGGAACAGTACTTTTATGCGGCTCAGTCTGAAGATCATTTGAGTGCATGTTTGGAGAAAATTGGACAAAATTTGAAGGAGGAGTAGCGAAAAAACTGAATACTGTACATTTCAAAATGGCCACTACTGTAATGGGCGGGGTCTTAATGTAAGGTATTGGTTGTGATCAGCATGATGAGTGGAATCAGGTGTACTAAGTTTCATGTCTCTAGATCAAAGGGTTCAAAAGTTATAACCATTTCAATGTTGAATTTTTGAACTGGTGGTGGCGCTATAGAGTTGGTTCTAGAGACTCAATATTTGGCTCAATTACTTTTCATGACCATCACTATAAGTGTGCCAAATTTCATCATTTTCCTATTTACGGTTCATAGGGCTGCCATAGACTTCCATTTGCGGAAAGAATAATAATAATAATAATAAATATAGCTGCAAGCAGCAACACGGGGCCAAGCCCTGCAAGGCACCGCAATTAGAACAATTACAGCAAAGTTCAAAGGCTTGGCACCGCAATTAGAACAAGTACAGCAAAGTTCAAAGGCTTGGCACCGCATTTAGAACAAGTACAGCAAAGTTCAAAGGCTTGGCACTGCAAGCAGAACAAGTACTGCAAACTGCAAGTACAGCAAGCTGCAAGTACAGCAAGCACAGCAAGTACAGCAAGCACAGCAAGTACAGCAAGTACTGCAAGTACAGCAGCGCATCAAGCATTTAAGCACCAATAGCAGTGCAGAGCCGCAAGAACAAAAACAGCACAAATTGAATATACATGTAAATGAAGCTCAGCGAGCATTTAAGCACCAACAGCAGAGCAGAGCCGGAAGGAATTGAAATGACAACTTTATACACAATTTTAAAGTCTTCCCACATGGGACTCGAACCCATGACCAGAATGGTTCGGGAATCGAGATGCATGGTTTAGCCGATTGCGCCACTCAGAGGACGTGAATTTCAAAACAGCAGAGGACAGGGTTCAGTGTGAGAATGAGTTCACAAAAAAGTTCCATGACATGTTAACCAGATTAGCATGCTAAGCTAGCTTAATGCTACTTTAGCTTATGACGTGGTACATCCAATCCTGGCAGAATAGATATCATCGGATTCGACATGATGCAAGGAATCGATAGACACCAATTTTATGATTTTGTGACAAACTGTTCACAAGTTACAGCCTCTGAACCAATGTTGGGTCGACCTTGTTAAATTTGCGACATCATAACTTTTTTTTTTCCAGTATAGCAAAAAAATCGGAAACAGTACTTCTGTGCGGCTCGGTCCGAAGATCATTTGAGCAAATTTTGGACAATTTTGGACAAATTTTGAAGGAGGAGTAGCGAAAAAACTGTTTTACATTCGCTCCAATATGGCGGCCAGTCACATTGTTGTAAAATAGCATATGAGATATCGTTGAAATCGGCATAAGCCAAGGAATATATTGACATAAAGAAATCAAATTTCAAGCAATGATAGCAAAAGTTATAAGCGTTTTTTCAAAAAACAATGATATCTCTGGAACACTAGGTGGCGCTGTGATCAAACTTCTCATGTACCTTCGGGCCATGCTAATGATGATCCATACCAAATGTGGTGAGGAAATTTCAAATAGTTTAAAAGATATTGCAAATTATGACAAAATTCAAAATGGCGGACACGTGGTACATCCCATCATGGCAAAATTGATATCCACGGATTCGGCATGATGCAAGGAATCCATAGATACCACAATTATGAATTTCTGACAAACTGTTCAAAAGTTATTGGCCAAAATAGCAATTTGTCATATCTCATGACCCGTAGGTGGCGCTATTCCCAACTTTGGCATGGGACGTCAGAACATGCTTCCGATGAAGTGCACCAATTTTCGTTTTGATTGATCAAACTTTGGCCGAGATACAGCCTCTTAGCCAATTTTGGGTGGACCTCGTTAAGTTTGCGACATTATAACTTTTTTTTTTCCAGTATAACAAAAAAATCGGGAACAGTACTTTTATGCGGCTCAGTCTGAAGATCATTTGAGTGCATGTTTGGAGAAAATTGGACACAATTTGAAGGAGGAGTAGCGAAAAAACTGAATACTGTACATTTCAAAATGGCCACTACTGTAATGGGCGGGGTCTTAATGTAAGGTATTGGTTGTGATCAGCATGATGAGTGGAATCAGGTGTACTAAGTTTCATGTCTCTAGATCAAAGGGTTCAAATGTTATAACCATTTCAATGTTGAATTTTTGAACTGGTGGTGGCGCTATAGAGTTGGTCCTAGAGGTCAAAAATTGGTCCAATTACTATTCATTAGCATCACTACAAGTGTACCAAATTTCATCATTTTCCTATGTACGGTTCATAGGGCTGCCATAGACTTCCATTGGCGGAAGAAGAAGAAAACTATTATTCTGACAATAACAATTGCTAATATAGCTGCAAGCAGCAACACGGGGCCAAGCCCAGGAAGGCACCGCAAGCAGAACAAGTACAGCAAGCTACAAGTACAGCAAGTACAGCAAGTACAACAAGCACAGCAAGTACACCAAGCACAGCAAGTACAGCAAGTACAGCAAGCACAGCAAGCACAGCATCACATCAATTACAGCAGAGCAGCAAGTACTGTAAGCACAGCAGCGCAGCAATTACAGCAAACACAGCAAGTACAGCAAATACAGCAAGTACTGCAAGTACAGCAAGTACTGCAAACACAGCAAGTACAGCAAGTACAGCAGAGCAGCAAGTACTGTAAGCACAGCATCGCAACAAGTACAGCAAGTACAGCAATCACAGCAAGTATAGCAGAGCAGCAAGTACTGTAAGCACAGCATCGCAGCAAGTACAGCAAGCACAGCGCTGTACAGCAAGTACAGCAAGTACTTTAAGCACAGCAGCACAGCAAGCATTTAAGCACCAATAGCAGTGCAGAGCCGCAAGAACAAAAACAGCACAAATTGAATATACATGTAACTGAAGCACAGAGAGCATTTAAGCACCAACAGCAGTGCAGAGCCAGAAGGAATTGAAATGACAACTTTATACACAATTTTAAAGTCGTCCCACATGGGACTCGAACCCACGACCAGAATAGTTCGGGATTCGAGATGCATGGTTTAGCCGATTGCGCCACTCAGATGACGTGAATTTCAAAGCAGCAGAGGAGAGGGTTCAGTGTGAGAATGAGTTCACAAAAAAGTTCCATGACATGTTAACCAGATTAGCATGCTAAGCTAATTAATGCTAATTTAGCTTATGACTTGGTACATCCAATCCTGGCAAAATAGACATCCTCGGATTCGACATGGCGCAAGGAATCGATAGACACCAATTTTATGATTTTGTGTCAAACTGTTTACAAGTTACAGCCTCTGAACCAATTTTGGGTCGACCTCGTTAAGTTTGCGACATCATAACTTTTTTTTTTCAGTATAACAAAAAAATCGGGAACAGTACTTCTGTGCGGCTCAGTCCGAAGATCATTTGAGCACATGTTTGGAGAAAATTGGACAAATTTTGAAGGAGGAGTAGCGAAAAAACTGTTTTACATTCGCTCCAATATGGCGGCCAGTCACATTGTTGTAAAATAGCATATGAGATATCGTTGAAATCGGCATAAGCCAAGGAATATATTGACATAAAGAAATCAAATTTCAAGCAATGATAGCAAAAGTTATAAGCGTTTTTTCAAAAAACAATGATATCTCTGGAACACTAGGTGGCGCTGTGATCAAACTTCTCATGTACCTTCGGGCCATGCTAATGATGATCCATACCAAATGTGGTGAGGAAATTTCAAATAGTTTAAAAGATATTGCAAATTATGACAAAATTCAAAATGGCGGACACGTGGTACATCCCATCATGGCAAAATTGATATCCACGGATTCGGCATGATGCAAGGAATCCATAGATACCACAATTATGAATTTCTGACAAACTGTTCAAAAGTTATTGGCCAAAATAGCAATTTGTCATATCTCATGACCCGTAGGTGGCGCTATTCCCAACTTTGGCATGGGACGTCAGAACATGCTTCCGATGAAGTGCACCAATTTTCGTTTCGATTGATCAAACTTTGGCCGAGATACAGCCTCTTAGCCAATTTTGGGTGGACCTCGTTAAGTTTGCGACATTATAACTTTTTTTTTTCCAGTATAACAAAAAAATCGGGAACAGTACTTTTATGCGGCTCAGTCTGAAGATCATTTGAGTGCATGTTTGGAGAAAATTGGACAAAATTTGAAGGAGGAGTAGCGAAAAAACTGAATACTGTACATTTCAAAATGGCCACTACTGTAATGGGCGGGGTCTTAATGTAAGGTATTGGTTGTGATCAGCATGATGAGTGGAATCAGGTGTACTAAGTTTCATGTCTCTAGATCAAAGGGTTCAAAAGTTATAACCATTTCAATGTTGAATTTTTGAACTGGTGGTGGCGCTATAGAGTTGGTTCTAGAGACTCAATATTTGGCTCAATTACTTTTCATGACCATCACTATAAGTGTGCCAAATTTCATCATTTTCCTATTTACGGTTCATAGGGCTGCCATAGACTTCCATTTGCGGAAGAAGAATAATAATAATATATAATAAGAAACTAACAGATACAATAGTGCCTGCCCCTCGGGCTTGCCCTAATATAGCTGCAAGCAGCAACACGGGGCCAAGCCCAGGAAGGCACCGCAAGCAGAACAAGTACAGCAAGCTACAAGTACAGCAAGTACAGCAAGTACAACAAGCACAGCAAGTACACCAAGCACAGCAAGTACAGCAAGTACAGCAAGCACAGCAAGCACAGCATCACATCAATTACAGCAGAGCAGCAAGTACTGTAAGCACAGCAGCGCAGCAATTACAGCAAACACAGCAAGTACAGCAAATACAGCAAGTACTGCAAGTACAGCAAGTACTGCAAACACAGCAAGTACAGCAAGTACAGCAGAGCAGCAAGTACTGTAAGCACAGCATCGCAACAAGTACAGCAAGTACAGCAAGTACAGCAATCACAGCAAGTATAGCAGAGCAGCAAGTACTGTAAGCACAGCATCGCAGCAAGTACAGCAAGCACAGCGCTGTACAGCAAGTACAGCAAGTACTTTAAGCACAGCAGCACAGCAAGCATTTAAGCACCAATAGCAGTGCAGAGCCGCAAGAACAAAAACAGCACAAATTGAATATACATGTAACTGAAGCACAGAGAGCATTTAAGCACCAACAGCAGTGCAGAGCCAGAAGGAATTGAAATGACAACTTTATACACAATTTTAAAGTCGTCCCACATGGGACTCGAACCCACGACCAGAATAGTTCGGGATTCGAGATGCATGGTTTAGCCGATTGCGCCACTCAGATGACGTGAATTTCAAAGCAGCAGAGGAGAGGGTTCAGTGTGAGAATGAGTTCACAAAAAAGTTCCATGACATGTTAACCAGATTAGCATGCTAAGCTAATTAATGCTAATTTAGCTTATGACTTGGTACATCCAATCCTGGCAAAATAGACATCCTCGGATTCGACATGGCGCAAGGAATCGATAGACACCAATTTTATGATTTTGTGTCAAACTGTTTACAAGTTACAGCCTCTGAACCAATTTTGGGTCGACCTCGTTAAGTTTGCGACATCATAACTTTTTTTTTTTCAGTATAACAAAAAAATCGGGAACAGTACTTCTGTGCGGCTCAGTCCGAAGATCATTTGAGCACATGTTTGGAGAAAATTGGACAAATTTTGAAGGAGGAGTAGCGAAAAAACTGTTTTACATTCGCTCCAATATGGCGGCCAGTCACATTGTTGTAAAATAGCATATGAGATATCGTTGAAATCGGCATAAGCCAAGGAATATATTGACATAAAGAAATCAAATTTCAAGCAATGATAGCAAAAGTTATAAGCGTTTTTTCAAAAAACAATGATATCTCTGGAACACTAGGTGGCGCTGTGATCAAACTTCTCATGTACCTTCGGGCCATGCTAATGATGATCCATACCAAATGTGGTGAGGAAATTTCAAATAGTTTAAAAGATATTGCAAATTATGACAAAATTCAAAATGGCGGACACGTGGTACATCCCATCATGGCAAAATTGATATCCACGGATTCGGCATGATGCAAGGAATCCATAGATACCACAATTATGAATTTCTGACAAACTGTTCAAAAGTTATTGGCCAAAATAGCAATTTGTCATATCTCATGACCCGTAGGTGGCGCTATTCCCAACTTTGGCATGGGACGTCAGAACATGCTTCCGATGAAGTGCACCAATTTTCGTTTCGATTGATCAAACTTTGGCCGAGATACAGCCTCTTAGCCAATTTTGGGTGGACCTCGTTAAGTTTGCGACATTATAACTTTTTTTTTTCCAGTATAACAAAAAAATCGGGAACAGTACTTTTATGCGGCTCAGTCTGAAGATCATTTGAGTGCATGTTTGGAGAAAATTGGACAAAATTTGAAGGAGGAGTAGCGAAAAAACTGAATACTGTACATTTCAAAATGGCCACTACTGTAATGGGCGGGGTCTTAATGTAAGGTATTGGTTGTGATCAGCATGATGAGTGGAATCAGGTGTACTAAGTTTCATGTCTCTAGATCAAAGGGTTCAAAAGTTATAACCATTTCAATGTTGAATTTTTGAACTGGTGGTGGCGCTATAGAGTTGGTTCTAGAGACTCAATATTTGGCTCAATTACTTTTCATGACCATCACTATAAGTGTGCCAAATTTCATCATTTTCCTATTTACGGTTCATAGGGCTGCCATAGACTTCCATTTGCGGAAGAAGAATAATAATAATAACTAGAATGTACATTTCCAGAAGAAAATGTGAAGTGGTGCTTGCAGTGGCAAAACTCGCCACACGGTTGCTAGGGTGTGGTACATGATTGCATACGAGCCAACAAACATGTCTGTACGATGTTCTGGTGCTGAGATATGGCTTATTCATGTCGTTCAGTTGGTTGCTAGGGCGTTGCTAGGGTGTTCTGAGTGGTTGCTAGGTTGTTTTGGGTGGTTGCTAGGGTATTCTGGGTGGTTGCTAGGGTGTTTTGGTTGGTTGCTAGGGTATTTTGGGTGGTTGCTAGGGCATTGCTAGGGGATCTGGGTGGTTGCTAGGGTGTTGCTAGGTGGTTGCTAGGGTGTTCTGAGTGGTTGCTAGGGTATTGCTAGGTGGTTGCTAAGGTGTTCTGAGTGGTTGCTAGGGTGTTGCTAGGCGGTTGCTAGGGTGTTCTGGGTGGTTGCTAGGGCGTTGCTAGGCAGTTGCTAGGGTATCCTGGGCGGTTGCTAGGCGGTTGCTAGGGTGTTCTGGGTGGTTGCTAGGCAGTTGCTAGGGTGTTCTGGGTGGTTGCTAGGCGGTTGCTAGGGCGTTGCTAGGCGGTTGCTAGGGTAATCTGGGTGGTTGCTAGGGCGTTGCTAGGTGGTTGCTAGGGTATCCTGGGTGGTTGCTAGGCGGTTGCTAGGGTGTTCTGGGTGGTTGCTAGGGCGTTGCTAGGCAGTTGCTAGGGTGTTCTGGGTGGTTGCTAGGGTGTTGCTAGGGTAATTTGGGTGGTTGCTATGGTGTTACTAGGTGGTTGGTAGTTGTCAAAGATGGTTACTGTTGAGTTTGTAGCATTTTATTGGCATGATTTAGCACTTAGCTAATCAATATTAGCATGTAGCTATTCACTGCTAGCATGTGTAGCATGTAGCAAGTCCTGTTTGCTAGCATGAGTCAAAAGAGCCAACCCCCATCTCTATACGATGTTCTGATGCAGAGATATTGGTCTTGCAAAACGGTTGCTAGGGTACTCTGTTTGGTTGCTAGGGAGTGGCTTGGCAGCTGCCAATCATGAAGCTCCAAAGTCAATGTGAATGTATAAACCAACCCCCATCTCTATACGATATTCTGATGCAGAGATATTGGTCTTGCAAAATGGTTGCTAGGGTACTCTGTTTGGTTGCTAGGGAGTGGCTTGGCAGTTGCCAATCATGAAACTCCAAAGGCTTCTTGTCACTATGAATGATATAAACCAACTCCCACGCCTTTGTGACATTCAGAATGGAAGATATCCCTCATTGGATTTTGGTTGCTAAGGTGCTCGACAATGGTTGCTAGGGCGTGGCTAGGAAGTGTTGAGGTGATTCATGATTGGCTGTTTGCTGCCCCGAGTCAAACGAGACCACCCTCATGTTTCTATGACAATTCAGTCCAGAGATATCCCTTCGATCTCTTTCAATGGAAGTCTATGGGAGTTGTTGCTAAGGTGCTCTAAATGGTTGCTAGGGCGTGGCTTGATAGCTTCACAATGATCCTGAGAGACTGATTGGTCGTCTGAGTAAAATGAGCCCGCCCCCTTGTCTCTATGACACTGTGATCCAGAGTTATGTTCAATATAAAAGCGGTTTCTATGGTGTAGGACGGCCCATTTCATGGGCCGTCCTACACCATAGTAAGTCAATGGGGAAACTTTGGGCAGCTCCTGCCCCCCAGGGGTGCAACTTTTACCCCATTGTGTGGTATGTTCTTACAGAGTCTGTCAGCCTCTTCAAATGTGGCAAATTTCACGTTTCTGCGAAATTCACACTCTGAGCTATGACTCGTCAAAGTTTTTCGCAATGTTAAGTCTATGGGATTTTTTTGGGCCGTTTTTCGCCCCTGGGGCGACCATCGTACCCCTGATCTCTTAGAAAAGTCATAGCACACCATTCCCGAACAGGCCGCACGTTTTGACACCTCATTCGTGGGTCTGTGCCAAAAACTGCGGGAGGAGTAGCGCGTCAAAAAGTGGCCAGAAGAATAAGAAGAATAAGAATAAGAACTAGAATGTACATTTCCAGAAGAAAATGTAAAGTGGTGCTTGCAGTGGCAAAACTCGCCACTCGGTTGCTAGAGTGTGGTACATGATTGCATACGAACCAACAAACATGTCTGTACGACGTTTTGGTGCTGAGATATGGCTTATTCATGTGTTCAGGTGGTTGCTAGGTGGTTGCTAGGTGGTTGCTAGGGTGTTCTGAGTGGTTGCTATGTGGTTGCTAGGGTGTTTTGGGTGGTTGCTAGGGTATTCATTTGGTTGCTAGGGTTTTGCTAGGCAGTTGCTAGGGTGTTCTGGGTGGTTGCTAGGGTGTTGCTAGGCAGTTGCTAGGGTGTTCTGAGTGGTTGCTAGGGTGTTGCTAGGTGGTTGCTAGGGTGTTCTGAGTGGTTGCTAGGGTGTTGCTAGGCAGTTGCTAGGGTGTTCTGAGTGGTTGCTAGGGTGTTGCTAGGTGGTTGCTAGGGTGTTCTGGGTGGTTGCTAGGGTGTTGCTAGGTGGTTGCTAGGGTGTTCTGAGTGGTTGCTAGGGTATTGCTAGGTGGTTGCTAGGGTGTCCTGAGTGGTTGCTAGGGTGTTGCTAGGCGGTTGCTAGGGTGTTCTGGGTGGTTGCTAGGGCGTTGCTAGGCAGTTGCTAGGGTATCCTGGGCGGTTGCTAGGCGGTTGCTAGGGTGTTCTGGGTGGTTGCTAGGCAGTTGCTAGGGTGTTCTGGGTGGTTGCTAGGCGGTTGCTAGGGCGTTGCTAGGCGGTTGCTAGGGTAATCTGGGTGGTTGCTAGGGCGTTGCTAGGTGGTTGCTAGGGTATCCTGGGTGGTTGCTAGGCGGTTGCTAGGGTGTTCTGGGTGGTTGCTAGGGCGTTGCTAGGCAGTTGCTAGGGTGTTCTGGGTGGTTGCTAGGGTGTTGCTAGGGTAATTTGGGTGGTTGCTATGGTGTTACTAGGTGGTTGGTAGTTGTCAAAGATGGTTACTGTTGAGTTTGTAGCATTTTTTGGCATTATTTAGCACTTAGCTAATCAATATTAGCATGTAGCTATTCACTGCTAGCATGTGTAGCATGTAGCAAGTTCTGTTTGCTAGCATGAGTCAAAAGAGCCAACCCCCATCTCTATACGATGTTCTGATGCAGAGATATTGGTCTTGCAAAACGGTTGCTAGGGTACTCTGTTTGGTTGCTAGGGAGTGGCTTGGCAGCTGCCAATCATGAAGCTCCAAAGTCAATGTGAATGTATAAACCAACCCCCATCTCTATACGATGTTCTGATGCAGAGATATTGGTCTTGCAAAACGGTTGCTAGGGTACTCTGTTTGGTTGCTAGGGAGTGGCTTGGCAGCTGCCAATCATGAAACTCCAAAGGCTGCTTGTCAGTATGAATGATATAAACCAACTCCCACGCCTCTGTGACATTCAGAATGGACGATATTCCTCTTTGGATTTTGGTTGCTAAGGTGCTCGACAATGGTTGCTAGGGCGTGGCTAGGAAGTGTTGAGGTGATTCATGATTGGCTGTTTGCTGCCCCGAGTCAAACGAGACCACCCTCATGTTTCTATGACAATTCAGTCCAGAGATATCCCTTCGATCTCTTTCAATGGAAGTCTATGGGAGTTGTTGCTAAGGTGCTCTAAATGGTTGCTAGGGCGTGGCTTGATAGCTTCACAATGATCCTGAGAGACTGATTGGTCGTCTGAGTAAAATGAGCCCGCCCCCTTGTCTCTATGACACTGTGATCCAGAGTTATGTGCAATATAAAAGCGGTTTCTATGGTGTAGGACGGCCCATTTCATGGGCCGTCCTACACCATAGTAAGTCAATGGGGAAACTTTGGGCAGCTCCTGCCCCCCAGGGGTGCAACTTTTACCCCATTGTGTGGTATGTTCTTACAGAGTCTGTCAGCCTCTTCAAATGTGGCAAATTTCACGTTTCTGCGAAATTCACACTCTGAGCTATGACTCGTCAAAGTTTTTCGCAATGTTAAGTCTATGGGATTTTTTTGGGCCGTTTTTCGCCCCTGGGGCGACCATCGTACCCCTGATCTCTTAGAAAAGTCATAGCACACCATTCCCGAACAGGCCGCACGTTTTGACACCTCATTCGTGGGTCTGTGCCAAAAACTGCGGGAGGAGTAGCGCGTCAAAAAGTGGCCAGAAGAATAAGAAGAATAAGAAGAATAAGAATAATAAGTATGTGAGATAACAATAGTGTTGCTTTGCCATAGGCAAGCACCACTAATAAGAATAATAAGTATGTGAGATAACAATAGTGTTGCTTTGCCATAGGCAAGCACCACTAATAATAATAATAATAATAATAATAATAAGAAAACTAACAGATACAATAGGTGCCTTGCCCCTTCGGGGCTTGGCCCCTAAATATAGCTGCAAGCAGCAACACGGGGCCAAGCCCTGGAAGGCACCGCAAGCAGAACAAGTACAGCAAGCTACAAGTACAGCAAGTACAGCAAGCACAGCAAGTACAGCAAGCACAGCAAGTACAGCAAGCACAGCAAGTACAGCAAGTACAGCAAGCACAGCATCACATCAATTACAGCAGAGCAGCAAGTACTGTAAACACAGCAGCGCAGCAATTACAGCAAACACAGCAAGTACAGCAAGCACAGCAAGTACAGCAAGTACAGCAAGCACAGCAAGTACAGCAAGCACAGCAAGTACAGCAAGCACAGCAAGCACAGCAAGTACAGCAAGCACAGCAGGTACAGCAAGCACAGCAAGTACAGCAAGTACAGCAGCACATCAAGTACAGCAAGCACGGCAAGTACAGCAAGTACAGCAAGCACAGCAAGTACAGCAAGTACAGCAGCACATCAATTACAGCAGCACAGCAAGTACTGTAAGCAGAGCAGCGCAGCAAGCATTTAAGCACCAACAGCAGTGCAGAGACGGAATAACAAAAACAGCAGAAATTGAATATACATGAAGAACAGATAGGTTCAGAAGTACAGATAGGATGAAATGAAAATGAACAGAAGGTCTGATGAGAACGAACACAGAATAAAGTAAAAAAACACACTTATTTCTAATCCAAGAGTAATAAAGATTAGTACAGCTCTTACCCGGATAATAAAGGAATAGACATGCCAACTTTATACACAATATTAAAGTTGTCGCACACGGGACTCGAACCCACTATCTATGAATCAGGTGCCTGTCACTCATCTCGTTGCACCACTTGGCAGACATGCATCTATACAGCTGCCGAAATTCAATAGTTTAAAGTCTTCATTCAAAATTAAGAATTAAGAAAAAAATGCAGAGCATATTGTATTTAAAAAGTTTAATTAAATCATCCAAAATTGGTCAGATTACTACTCATTACAATCACTACAAGTGTGCCAATTTTCCTACTTGTGGTTCATAGGGCTGCCATTGACAACCATTCTGGAAGAAGAAGAACAATGAATTGTATGTAGAAGCACTGCATGTTGTATGTGACAGCTTCAGATGATATCATTCTTAGGCACAATGCCTTGAACAGACGCAACTTCTGCATCTTTCCCTGCCACAGTACCTCATGCGGTCTGGACACGTGTCAAACTGAGTGGCGAACCCACGACGCTAAGCATCGGGATCCGTGGTGTAACACGCTGAGCTAATCACTCATGCATGTTCACCAGCCTGCTGAGGAGAGGTTTCAGTGTAAGAATGAGCACACAAAAGCAGGTTAACCAGATTAGCATGCTAAGCTAGCTTAATGCTAATTTAGCTTATGACGTGGTACATCCAATCCTGGCAAAATAGATATCCTCGGATTCGACATGACGCAAGGAATCGATAGACACCAATTTTATGATTTTGTGACAAACTGTTCACAAGTTACAGCCTCTGAACCAATTATGGGTCGACCTTGTTAAATTTGCGACATCATAACTTTTTTTTCCCAGTATAGCAAAAAAATCGGGAACAGTACTTCTATGCGGCTCGGTCTGAAGATCATTTGAGCAAATTTTGGACAATTTTGGACAAATTTTGAAGGAGGAGTAGCGAAAAAACTGTTTTACATTCGCTCCAATATGGCAGCCAGTCACATTGATGAAAAATAACATATGAGATATCGTTGAAATCGGCATAGGCCAAGGAATATATTGACATAAAGAAATCAAATTTCAAGCAATGTTAGCAAAAGTTATAAGCGTTTTTTCAAAAAACAATGATATCTCTGGAACACTAGGTGGCGCTGTGATAAAACTTTTCAGGTAACTTCGGGCCATGCCAATGATGATCCATACCAAATTTGGTGAAGAAATTTCAAATAGTTTAAAAGATATTGCAAATTATGACAAAATTCAAAATGGCGGACATGTGGTACATCCCATCATGGCAAAATCGATATCCACGGATTCGGCATGATGCAAGGAATCCATAGATACCACAATTATGATTTTCTGACAAACTGTTCAAAAGTTATTGGCCAAAATAGCAATTGTTCATATCTCATGACCCATAGGTGGCGCTATTCCCAACTTTGGCATGGAACCTCAGAACATGCTTCTGATGAAGTGTACCAATTGTCGTATCGATTGATCAAACTTTGGCCGAGATACAGCCTCTTAGCCAATTTTGGGAGGACCTCGTTAAGTTTGCGACACCATAACTTTTTTTTTTCCCGTAAAACAAAAAAATCGGGAACAGTACTTTTATGCGGCTCAGTCCGAAGATCATTTGAGCACATGTTTGGAGAAAATTGGACAAAATTTGAAGGAGGAGTAGCGAAAAAACTGAATACTGTACTTTTCAAAATGGCCACTACTGTAATGGGCAGCTTCTTAAGATAAGATATTGATTGTAATCATCATGATGAGAGGAATCTGGTGTACTAAGTTTCATGTCTCTAGATCAAAGGGTTCAAAAGTTATAACCATTTCAATGTTGAATATTTGAACTGGTGGTGGCGCTATAGAGTTAGTCCTAGAGGCTCAAAAATTGGTCCAATTATTAATCATTAGCATCACTACAAGTGTACCAAATTTCATCATTTTCCTATGTACGGTTCATAGGGCTGCCATAGACTTCCATTGGCGGAAGAAGAAGAAAACTATTATTCTGACAATAACAATTGCTAATATAGCTGCAAGCAGCAACACGGGGCCAAGCCCTGGAAGGCACCGCAAGCAGAACAAGTACAGCAAGCTACAAGTACAGCAAGTACAGCAAGTACAGCAAGCATAGCAAGTACGGCAAGCACAGCAATTACAGCAATTACAGCAAGTACAGCAAGCACAGCAAGTACAGCAAATACAGCAAGCACAGCAAGTACAGCAAGCACTGCAAGTACAGCAAGTACAGCAATTACAGCAGCACAGCAAGTACTGTAAGCACAGCAGTGCAGCAATTACAGCAAGTACAGCAAGCACAGCAAGCTACAAGTACAGCAAGCACAGCAGCACATAAATTACAGCAGCACAGCAAGTCCCCTAAGCACAGCAGCTCAGCAAGCATTTAAGCTCCAAAAGCAGTGCAGAGCCGGAATAACAAAAACAGCAGAAATTGATAGTACATGTAAATGTACATCAAGCACAGCTGCACATAAGAAGAACAAAAACAGCAGAAATTGAATGTACATGTAAATGTACATCAAGTACAGCAAGCACAGCAGCACATAAATTACAGCAGCACAGCAAGTCCCCTAAGCACAGCAGCTCAGCAAGCATTTAAGCTCCAACAGCAGTGCAGAGCCGGAAGAACAAAAACAGCAGAAATTGATAGTACATGTAAATGTACATCAAGCACAGCTGCACATAAGAAGAACAAAAAAAGCAAAAATTGAATGTACATGTAAATGTACATCAAGCACAGCAAGCACAGCAGCACATCAATTACAGCAGCACAGCAAGTACTGTAAGCACAGCAGCACAGCAAGCATTTAAGCACCAACAGCAGTGCAGAGCCAGAAGAACAAAAACAGCAGAAATTGAATGTAGATGAAGAACAGATAGGTTCAGAAGTACAGATAGGATGAAATGAAAACAAGCCGCTTTAGCGCAATGCAGAGCAAAAGATTAGAACGATGCTTGAATCAACACAATTTTTATACTCATCCAAGACGGGGTTTCGAACCCACAACCGGAATGGCTCAGGATTAGTACCACATGGTTTAGCAGACTGCGCCACTCAGAGAATGTACAATCACAAACTGCAGAGGAGAGGCTTCAGTGTAAGAATGAGCACACAAAAGCAGGTTAACCAGATTAGCATGCTAAGCTAGCTTAATGCTAATGTAGCTTATGACTTGGTACATCCAATCCTGGCAAAATAGATATCCTCGGATTCGACATGACGCAAGGAATCGATAGATACCAATTTTATTATTTTGTGAAAAACTGTTCACAAGTTACAGCCTCTGAACCAACTCTGGGTCGACCTTGTTAATTTTGCGACACCATAACTTTTGAAGAAAAATGAATAAAAAAAAAAAATCGGGAACAGTACTTTTATGCGGCTCAGTCCGAAGATCGTTTCAGTGCATGTTTGGAGAAAATTGGACAAAATTTGAAGGAGGAGTAGCGAAAAAACTGTTTTACATTCGCTCCAATATGGCGGCCAGTCACATTGTTAAAAAATAACATATGAGATATCGTTGAAATCCGCAAAACCCAAGGAATATATTGACATAATGAAATCAAATTTCAGGTAATGTTAGCAAAATTTATAAGCATTTTTTCCAAAAACAATGATATCTTTGGAACACTAGGTGGTGCTGTGATCAAACTTCTCAGGTACCTCCGGGCCATGCTAATGGTGATCCATACCAAATTTGGTGAAGAAATTTCAAATAGTTTAAAAGATATTGCAAATTATGACAAAATTCAAAATGGCGGACACGGGGTACATCCCATCATGGCAAAATCGATATCCACGGATTCGGCATGATGCAAGGAATCCATAGATACCACAATTATGATTTTCTGACAAAGTGTTAAAAAGTTATTGGCCAAAATAGCAATTTTCCATATCTCATGACCCGTAGGTAGCGCTGTTCCCGACTTTGGCAGGGTCCCTCAGATCATGCTTCCGATTAAGCATACCAATTTTCGTATCGATTGATCAAACTTTGGCCGAGATACAGCCTCTTAGCCAATTTTGGGTGGACCTCGTTAAGTTTGCGACATTACAACTTTTTTTTTTCCAGTATAACAAAAAAATCTGGAACAGTACTTTTATGCAGCTCAGTCCGAAGATCATTTGAGCACATGGTTGGAGAAAATTGGACAAAATTTGAAGGAGTAGTAGCGAAAAAACTGAATACTGTACATTTCAAAATGGCCACTACTGTAATGGGCGGGGTCTTAATATAAGGTATTGGTTGTGATTAGGATGATGAGAGGAATCAGGTGTATCAAGTTTCATGTCTCTAGATCAAAGGGTTCAAAAGTTATAACCATTTCAATGTTGAATTTTTGAACTGGTGGTGGCGCTATAGAGTTGGTCCTGGAGACTCAAAAATTGGTCCAATTACTATTCATTAGCATCACTACAAGTGTGCCAAATTTCATCATTTTCCTATTTACGGTTCAAAGGGCTGCCATAGACTTCCATTGGCGGAAGAAGAAGAATACTATTATTCTGACAATAACAATTGCTAATATAGCTGCAAGCAGCAACACGGGGCCAAGCCCAGGAAGGCACCGCAAGCAGAACAAGTACAGCAAGCTACAAGTACAGCAAGTACAGCAAGTACAACAAGCACAGCAAGTACAGCAAGCACAGCAAGTACAGCAAGTACAGCAAGCACAGCAAGCACAGCATCACATCAATTACAGCAGAGCAGCAAGTACTGTAAGCACAGCAGCGCAGCAATTACAGCAAACACAGCAAGTACAGCAAATACAGCAAGTACTGCAAGTACAGCAAGTACTGCAAACACAGCAAGTACAGCAAGTACAGCAGAGCAGCAAGTACTGTAAGCACAGCATCGCAACAAGTACAGCAAGTACAGCAAGTACAGCAATCACAGCAAGTATAGCAGAGCAGCAAGTACTGTAAGCACAGCATCGCAGCAAGTACAGCAAGCACAGCGCTGTACAGCAAGTACAGCAAGTACTTTAAGCACAGCAGCACAGCAAGCATTTAAGCACCAATAGCAGTGCAGAGCCGCAAGAACAAAAACAGCACAAATTGAATATACATGTAACTGAAGCACAGAGAGCATTTAAGCACCAACAGCAGTGCAGAGCCAGAAGGAATTGAAATGACAACTTTATACACAATTTTAAAGTCGTCCCACATGGGACTCGAACCCACGACCAGAATAGTTCGGGATTCGAGATGCATGGTTTAGCCGATTGCGCCACTCAGATGACGTGAATTTCAAAGCAGCAGAGGAGAGGGTTCAGTGTGAGAATGAGTTCACAAAAAAGTTCCATGACATGTTAACCAGATTAGCATGCTAAGCTAATTAATGCTAATTTAGCTTATGACTTGGTACATCCAATCCTGGCAAAATAGACATCCTCGGATTCGACATGGCGCAAGGAATCGATAGACACCAATTTTATGATTTTGTGTCAAACTGTTTACAAGTTACAGCCTCTGAACCAATTTTGGGTCGACCTCGTTAAGTTTGCGACATCATAACTTTTTTTTTTTCAGTATAACAAAAAAATCGGGAACAGTACTTCTGTGCGGCTCAGTCCGAAGATCATTTGAGCACATGTTTGGAGAAAATTAGACAAATTTTGAAGGAGGAGTAGCGAAAAAACTGTTTTACATTCGCTCCAATATGGCGGCCAGTCACATTGTTGTAAAATAGCATATGAGATATCGTTGAAATCGGCATAAGCCAAGGAATATATTGACATAAAGAAATCAAATTTCAAGCAATGATAGCAAAAGTTATAAGCGTTTTTTCAAAAAACAATGATATCTCTGGAACACTAGGTGGCGCTGTGATCAAACTTCTCATGTACCTTCGGGCCATGCTAATGATGATCCATACCAAATGTGGTGAGGAAATTTCAAATAGTTTAAAAGATATTGCAAATTATGACAAAATTCAAAATGGCGGACACGTGGTACATCCCATCATGGCAAAATTAATATCCACGGATTCGGCATGATGCAAGGAATCCATAGATACCACAATTATGAATTTCTGACAAACTGTTCAAAAGTTATTGGCCAAAATAGCAATTTGTCATATCTCATGACCCGTAGGTGGCGCTATTCCCAACTTTGGCATGGGACGTCAGAACATGCTTCCGATGAAGTGCACCAATTTTCGTTTTGATTGATCAAACTTTGGCCGAGATACAGCCTCTTAGCCAATTTTGGGTGGACCTCGTTAAGTTTGCGACATTATAACTTTTTTTTTTCCAGTATAACAAAAAAATCGGGAACAGTACTTTTATGCGGCTCAGTCTGAAGATCATTTGAGTGCATGTTTGGAGAACATTGGACAAAATTTGAAGGAGGAGTAGCGAAATAACTTAATACTGTACATTTCAAAATGGCCACTACTGTAATGGGCGGGGTCTTAATGTAAGGTATTGGTTGTGATCAGCATGATGAGTGGAATCAGGTGTACTAAGTTTCATGTCTCTAGATCAAAGGGTTCAAAAGTTATAACCATTTCAATGTTGAATTTTTGAACTGGTGGTGGCGCTATAGAGTTGGTTCTAGAGACTCAATATTTGGCTCAATTACTTTTCATGACCATCACTATAAGTGTGCCAAATTTCATCATTTTCCTATTTACGGTTCATAGGGCTGCCATAGACTTCCATTTGCGGAAGAAGAATAATAATAATAATAATAAATATAGCTGCAAGCAGCAACACGGGGCCAAGCCCAGGAAGGCACCGCAAGCAGAACAAGTACAGCAAGCTACAAGTACAGCAAGTACAGCAAGTACAACAAGCACAGCAAGTACACCAAGCACAGCAAGTACAGCAAGTACAGCAAGCACAGCAAGCACAGCATCACATCAATTACAGCAGAGCAGCAAGTACTGTAAGCACAGCAGCGCAGCAATTACAGCAAACACAGCAAGTACAGCAAATACAGCAAGTACTGCAAGTACAGCAAGTACTGCAAACACAGCAAGTACAGCAAGTACAGCAGAGCAGCAAGTACTGTAAGCACAGCATCGCAACAAGTACAGCAAGTACAGCAAGTACAGCAATCACAGCAAGTATAGCAGAGCAGCAAGTACTGTAAGCACAGCATCGCAGCAAGTACAGCAAGCACAGCGCTGTACAGCAAGTACAGCAAGTACTTTAAGCACAGCAGCACAGCAAGCATTTAAGCACCAATAGCAGTGCAGAGCCGCAAGAACAAAAACAGCACAAATTGAATATACATGTAACTGAAGCACAGAGAGCATTTAAGCACCAACAGCAGTGCCAGAAGGAATTGAAATGACAACTTTATACACAATTTTAAAGTCGTCCCACATGGGACTCGAACCCACGACCAGAATAGTTCGGGATTCGAGATGCATGGTTTAGCCGATTGCGCCACTCAGATGACGTGAATTTCAAAGCAGCAGAGGAGAGGGTTCAGTGTGAGAATGAGTTCACAAAAAAGTTCCATGACATGTTAACCAGATTAGCATGCTAAGCTAATTAATGCTAATTTAGCTTATGACTTGGTACATCCAATCCTGGCAAAATAGACATCCTCGGATTCGACATGGCGCAAGGAATCGATAGACACCAATTTTATGATTTTGTGTCAAACTGTTTACAAGTTACAGCCTCTGAACCAATTTTGGGTCGACCTCGTTAAGTTTGCGACATCATAACTTTTTTTTTTTCAGTATAACAAAAAAATCGGGAACAGTACTTCTGTGCGGCTCAGTCCGAAGATCATTTGAGCACATGTTTGGAGAAAATTGGACAAATTTTGAAGGAGGAGTAGCGAAAAAACTGTTTTACATTCGCTCCAATATGGCGGCCAGTCACATTGTTGTAAAATAGCATATGAGATATCGTTGAAATCGGCATAAGCCAAGGAATATATTGACATAAAGAAATCAAATTTCAAGCAATGATAGCAAAAGTTATAAGCGTTTTTTCAAAAAACAATGATATCTCTGGAACACTAGGTGGCGCTGTGATCAAACTTCTCAGGTACCTCCGGGCCATGCTAATGGTGATCCATACCAAATGTGGTGAAGAAATTTCAAATAGTTTAAAAGATATTGCAAATTATGACAAAATTCAAAATGGCGGACACGGGGTACATCCCATCATGGCAAAATCGATATCCACGGATTCGGCATGATGCAAGGAATCCATAGATACCACAATTATGATTTTCTGACAAAGTGTTCAAAAGTTATTGGCCAAAATAGCAATTTTCCATATCTCATGAACCGTAGGTGGCGCTGTTCCCGACTTTGGCAGGGTCCCTCAGATCATGCTTCCGATTAAGCGTACCAATTTTCGTATCGATTGATCAAACTTTGGCCGAGATACAGCCTCTTAGCCAATTTTGGGTGGACCTCGTTAAGTTTGCGACAGTACAACTTTTTTTTTCGAGTATAACAAAAAAATCGGGAACAGTACTTTTATGCGGCTCAGTCCGAAGATCATTTGAGTGCATGTTTGGAGAAAATTGGACAAAATTTGAAGGAGGAGTAGCGAAATAACTGAATACTGTACATTTCAAAATGGCCACTACTGTAATGGGCGGGGTCTTAATGTAAGGTATTGGTTGTGATCAGCATGATGAGTGGAATCAGGTGTACTAAGTTTCATGTCTCTAGATCAAAGGGTTCAAAAGTTATAACCATTTCAATGTTGAATTTTTGAACTGGTGGTGGCGCTATAGAGTTGGTTCTAGAGACTCAATATTTGGCTCAATTACTTTTCATGACCATCACTATAAGTGTGCCAAATTTCATCATTTTCCTATTTACGGTTCATAGGGCTGCCATAGACTTCCATTTGCGGAAGAAGAATAATAATAATAATAATAATAATAAGAAAACTAACAGATACAATAGGTGCCTTGCCCCTTCGGGGCTTGGCCCCTAAATATAGCTGCAAGCAGCAACACGGGGCCAAGCCCTGCAAGGCACCGCAAGCAGAACAAGTACAGCAAGCTACAAGTACAGCAAGTACAGCAAGTACAGCAAGCACAGCAAGTACGGCAAGCACAGCAAGTACAGCAAGCACAGCAAGTACAGCAAGTACAGCAAGCACAGCAAGCACAGCATCACATCAATTACAGCAGAGCAGCAAGTACTGTGAGCACAGCAGCGCAGCAATTACAGCAAACACAGCAAGTACAGCAAATACAGCAAGTACTGCAAACACAGCAAGTACAGCAAGCACAGCAAGTACAGCAAGCACAGCAAGTACAGCAAGCACAGCATCACATCAATTACAGCAGGAAAGCAAGTACTGTAAACACAGCAGCGCAGAAATTACAGCAAACCCAGCAAGTACTGTAAGCACAGCAGCGCAGCAATTACAGCAGAGCAGCAAGTACTGTAAGCACAGCATCGCAACAAGTACAGCAAGTACAGCAAGTACAGCAATCACAGCAAGTATAGCAGAGCAGCAAGTACTGTAAGCACAGCATCGCAGCAAGTACAGCAAGCACAGCGCTGTACAGCAAGTACAGCAAGTACTTTAAGCACAGCAGCACAGCAAGCATTTAAGCACCAATAGCAGTGCAGAGCCGCAAGAACAAAAACAGCACAAATTGAATATACATGTAACTGAAGCACAGAGAGCATTTAAGCACCAACAGCAGTGCAGAGCCAGAAGGAATTGAAATGACAACTTTATACACAATTTTAAAGTCGTCCCACATGGGACTCGAACCCACGACCAGAATAGTTCGGGATTCGAGATGCATGGTTTAGCCGATTGCGCCACTCAGATGACGTGAATTTCAAAGCAGCAGAGGAGAGGGTTCAGTGTGAGAATGAGTTCACAAAAAAGTTCCATGACATGTTAACCAGATTAGCATGCTAAGCTAATTAATGCTAATTTAGCTTATGACTTGGTACATCCAATCCTGGCAAAATAGACATCCTCGGATTCGACATGGCGCAAGGAATCGATAGACACCAATTTTATGATTTTGTGTCAAACTGTTCACAAGTTACAGCCTCTGAACCAATTTTGGGTCGACCTCGTTAAATTTGCGACATCATAACTTTTTTTTTTCAGTATAACAAAAAAATCGGGAACAGTACTTCTGTGCGGCTCAGTCCGAAGATCATTTGAGCACATGTTTGGAGAAATTTGGACAAATTTTGAAGGAGGAGTAGCGAAAAAACTGTTTTACATTCGCTCCAATATGGCGGCCAGTCACATTGTTGTAAAATAGCATATGAGATATCGTTGAAATCGGCATAGGCCAAGGAATATATTGACATAAAGAAATCAAATTTCAAGCAATGTTAGCAAAAGTTATAAGCGTTTTTTCAAAAAACAATGATATCTCTGGAACACTAGGTGGCGCTGTGATAAAACTTTTCAGGTAACTTCGGGCCATGCCAATGATGATCCATACCAAATTTGGTGAAGAAATTTCAAATAGTTTAAAAGATATTGCAAATTATGACAAAATTCAAAATGGCGGACATGTGGTACATCCCATCATGGCAAAATCGATATCCACGGATTCGGCATGATGCAAGGAATCCATAGATACCACAATTATGATTTTCTGACAAACTGTTCAAAAGTTATTGGCCAAAATAGCAATTGTTCATATCTCATGACCCATAGGTGGCGCTATTCCCAACTTTGGCATGGAACCTCAGAACATGCTTCTGATGAAGTGTACCAATTGTCGTATCGATTGATCAAACTTTGGCCGAGATACAGCCTCTTAGCCAATTTTGGGAGGACCTCGTTAAGTTTGCGACACCATAACTTTTTTTTTTCCCATAAAACAAAAAAATCGGGAACAGTACTTTTATGCGGCTCAGTCCGAAGATCATTTGAGCACATGTTTGGAGAAAATTGGACAAAATTTGAAGGAGGAGTAGCGAAAAAACTGAATACTGTACTTTTCAAAATGGCCACTACTGTAATGGGCAGCTTCTTAATATAAGATATTGATTGTAATCATCATGATGAGAGGAATCTGGTGTACTAAGTTTCATGTCTCTAGATCAAAGGGTTCAAAAGTTATAACCATTTCAATGTTGAATATTTGAACTGGTGGTGGCGCTATAGAGTTAGTCCTAGAGGCTCAAAATTGGTCCAATTATTAATCATTAGCATCACTAGAAGTGTACCAAATTTCATCATTTTCCTATGTACGGTTCATAGGGCTGCCATAGACTTCCATTGGCGGAAGAAGAAGAAAACTATTATTCTGACAATAACAATTGCTAATATAGCTGCAAGCAGCAACACGGGGCCAAGCCCAGGAAGGCACCGCAAGCAGAACAAGTACAGCAAGCTACAAGTACAGCAAGTACAGCAAGTACAACAAGCACAGCAAGTACACCAAGCACAGCAAGTACAGCAAGTACAGCAAGCACAGCAAGCACAGCATCACATCAATTACAGCAGAGCAGCAAGTACTGTAAGCACAGCAGCGCAGCAATTACAGCAAACACAGCAAGTACAGCAAATACAGCAAGTACTGCAAGTACAGCAAGTACTGCAAACACAGCAAGTACAGCAAGTACAGCAGAGCAGCAAGTACTGTAAGCACAGCATCGCAACAAGTACAGCAAGTACAGCAAGTACAGCAATCACAGCAAGTATAGCAGAGCAGCAAGTACTGTAAGCACAGCATCGCAGCAAGTACAGCAAGCACAGCGCTGTACAGCAAGTACAGCAAGTACTTTAAGCACAGCAGCACAGCAAGCATTTAAGCACCAATAGCAGTGCAGAGCCGCAAGAACAAAAACAGCACAAATTGAATATACATGTAACTGAAGCACAGAGAGCATTTAAGCACCAACAGCAGTGCAGAGCCAGAAGGAATTGAAATGACAACTTTATACACAATTTTAAAGTCGTCCCACATGGGACTCGAACCCACGACCAGAATAGTTCGGGATTCGAGATGCATGGTTTAGCCGATTGCGCCACTCAGATGACGTGAATTTCAAAGCAGCAGAGGAGAGGGTTCAGTGTGAGAATGAGTTCACAAAAAAGTTCCATGACATGTTAACCAGATTAGCATGCTAAGCTAATTAATGCTAATTTAGCTTATGACTTGGTACATCCAATCCTGGCAAAATAGACATCCTCGGATTCGACATGGCGCAAGGAATCGATAGACACCAATTTTATGATTTTGTGTCAAACTGTTTACAAGTTACAGCCTCTGAACCAATTTTGGGTCGACCTCGTTAAGTTTGCGACATCATAACTTTTTTTTTTTCAGTATAACAAAAAAATCGGGAACAGTACTTCTGTGCGGCTCAGTCCGAAGATCATTTGAGCACATGTTTGGAGAAAATTGGACAAATTTTGAAGGAGGAGTAGCGAAAAAACTGTTTTACATTCGCTCCAATATGGCGGCCAGTCACATTGTTGTAAAATAGCATATGAGATATCGTTGAAATCGGCATAAGCCAAGGAATATATTGACATAAAGAAATCAAATTTCAAGCAATGATAGCAAAAGTTATAAGCGTTTTTTCAAAAAACAATGATATCTCTGGAACACTAGGTGGCGCTGTGATCAAACTTCTCATGTACCTTCGGGCCATGCTAATGATGATCCATACCAAATGTGGTGAGGAAATTTCAAATAGTTTAAAAGATATTGCAAATTATGACAAAATTCAAAATGGCGGACACGTGGTACATCCCATCATGGCAAAATTGATATCCACGGATTCGGCATGATGCAAGGAATCCATAGATACCACAATTATGAATTTCTGACAAACTGTTCAAAAGTTATTGGCCAAAATAGCAATTTGTCATATCTCATGACCCGTAGGTGGCGCTATTCCCAACTTTGGCATGGGACGTCAGAACATGCTTCCGATGAAGTGCACCAATTTTCGTTTCGATTGATCAAACTTTGGCCGAGATACAGCCTCTTAGCCAATTTTGGGTGGACCTCGTTAAGTTTGCGACATTATAACTTTTTTTTTTCCAGTATAACAAAAAAATCGGGAACAGTACTTTTATGCGGCTCAGTCTGAAGATCATTTGAGTGCATGTTTGGAGAAAATTGGACAAAATTTGAAGGAGGAGTAGCGAAAAAACTGAATACTGTACATTTCAAAATGGCCACTACTGTAATGGGCGGGGTCTTAATGTAAGGTATTGGTTGTGATCAGCATGATGAGTGGAATCAGGTGTACTAAGTTTCATGTCTCTAGATCAAAGGGTTCAAAAGTTATAACCATTTCAATGTTGAATTTTTGAACTGGTGGTGGCGCTATAGAGTTGGTTCTAGAGACTCAATATTTGGCTCAATTACTTTTCATGACCATCACTATAAGTGTGCCAAATTTCATCATTTTCCTATTTACGGTTCATAGGGCTGCCATAGACTTCCATTTGCGGAAGAAGAATAATAATAATAATAATAATAATAAGAAAACTAACAGATACAATAGGTGCCTTGCCCCTTCGGGGCTTGGCCCCTAAATATAGCTGCAAGCAGCAACACGGGGCCAAGCCCTGGAAGGCACCGCAAGCAGAACAAGTACAGCAAGCTACAAGTACAGCAAGTACAGCAAGTACAGCAAGCACAGCAAGTACAGCAAGCACAGCAAGTACAGCAAGCACAGCAATTACAGCAGGTACTGTAAGCACAGCAGCGCAGCAATTACAGCAGCGCAGCAAGTACAGCAAGCACAGCAGCGCAGCAATTACAGCAGCACAGCAAGTACTGTAAGCACAGCAAGTACAGCAAGTACAGCCAGCACAGCAAGTACAGCAAGTACACCAAGCACAGCAAGTACAGCAAGCACAGCAAGCACAGCAGCGCAGCAATTACAGCAGCACAGCAAGTACTGTAAGCACAGCATCACATCAATTACAGCAGCACAGCAAGTACTGTAAGCACAGCAGCGCAGCAAGCATTTAAGCACCAACAGCAGTGCAGAGCCGGAAGAACAAAAACAGCAGAAATTGATAGTACATGTAAATGTACATCAAGCACAGCAAGCACAGCAGCACATCAATTACAACAGCACAGCAAGTACAGTAAGCACAGCAGGTACATGTAAATGTACATCAAGCACAGCTGCACATAAGAAGAACAAAAACAGCAGAAATTGATGGTACATGTAAATGTACATCAAGCACAGCTGCACATAAGAAGAACAAAAACAGCAGAAATTGATGGTACATGTAAATGTACATCAAGCACAGCTGCACATAAGAAGAACAAAAACAGCAGAAATTAATGGTACATGTAAATGTACATCAAGCACAGCTGCACATAAGAAGAACAAAAACGGCAGAAATTGAGTGTACATGAAGAACAGATAGGTTCAGAAGTACTTATAGATGAAATCAAAACAAGCAACTTTAGCGCAATACAGGAATCAACACAATTTTAATACTCATCCAACACGGGGTTTGACTGCAGAGGAGAGCCTTCAGTGTAAGAATGAGCACACAAAAGCAGGTTAACCAGATTAGCATGCTAAGCTAGCTTAATGCTAATGTAGCTTATGACGTGGTACATCCGATCCTGGCAAAATAGATATCCTCGGATTCGACATGACGCAAGGAATCGATAGACACCAATTTTATGATTTTGTGACAAACAGTTCACAAGTTACAGCATCTGAACCAATTGTGGGTCGACCTTGTTAAATTTGCGACATCATAACTTTTTTTTTATAGTATAGCAAAAAAATCGGGAACAGTACTTCTATGGGGCTCGGTCTGAAGATCATTTGAGCACATGTTTGGAGAAAATTGGACAAAATTTGAGGGAGGAGTAGCGAAAAAACTGTTTTACATTCGATCCAATATGGTGGCCAGTCACATTGTTGAAAAATAACATATGAGATATTGTTGAAATCGGCATAAGCCAAGGATTATATTGACATAAAGAAATCAAATTTCAAGCAATGTTAGCAAAAGTTATAAGCGTTTTTTCAAAAAACAATGATATATCTGGAACACTAGGTGGCGCTGTGATCAAACTTCTCAGGTACCTTCGGGCCATGCTAATGATGATCCATACCAAATTTGGTGAAGATATTTCAAATAGTTTAAAAGATATTGCAAATTATGACAAAATTCAAAATGGCGGACATGTGGTACATCCTATCATGGCAAAATCGATATCCACTGATTCGGCATGATGCAAGGAATCCATAGATACCATAATTATGATTTTCTGACAAACTTTTCAAAAGTTATTGGCCAAAATAGCAATTGTTCATATCTCATGACCCATTGGTGGCGCTATTCCCAACTTTGGCATGGAACCTCAGAACATGCTTACGATGAAGTGTACCAATTTTCGTTTCAATTGATCAAACTTTGTCCGAGATACAGCCTCTTAGCCAATTTTGGATGGACCTCGTTAAGTTTGCGACACCATAACTTTTTTTTTTTCCAGTAAAACAAAAAAATCGGGAACAGTACTTTTATGCGGCTCAGTCCGAAGATCATTTGAGCACATGTTTGGAGAAAATTGGACAAAATTTGAAGGAGGAGTAGCGAAAAAACTGAATACTGTACTTTTCAAAATGGCCACTACTGTAATGGGCAGCTTCTTAATATAAGATATTGATTGTAATCATCATGATGAGAGGAATCTGGTGTACTAAGTTTCATGTCTCTAGATCAAAGGGTTCAAAAGTTATAACCATTTCAATGTTGAATATTTGAACTGGTGGTGGCGCTATAGAGTTAGTCCTAGAGGCTCAAAAATTGGTCCAATTATTAATCATTAGCATCACTAGAAGTGTACCAAATTTCATCATTTTCCTATGTACGGTTCATAGGGCTGCCATAGACTTCCATTGGCGGAAGAAGAAGAAAACTATTATTCTGACAATAACAATTGCTAATATAGCTGCAAGCAGCAACACGGGGCCAAGCCCTGCAAGGCACCGCAATTAGAACAATTACAGCAAAGTTCAAAGGCTTGGCACCGCAATTAGAACAAGTACAGCAAAGTTCAAAGGCTTGGCACCGCATTTAGAACAAGTACAGCAAAGTTCAAAGGCTTGGCACTGCAAGCAGAACAAGTACTGCAAACTGCAAGTACAGCAAGCTGCAAGTACAGCAAGCTGCAAGTATAGCAAGCACAGCAAGTACAGCAAGCACAGCAAGTACAGCAAGCACTGCAAGTACAGCAGTGCATCAAGCATTTAAGCACCAATAGCAGTGCAGAGCCGCAAGAACAAAAACAGCACAAATTGAATATACATGTAAATGAAGCTCAGCGAGCATTTAAGCACCAACAGCAGAGCAGAGCCGGAAGGAATTGAAACGACAACTTTATACACAATTTTAAAGTCTTCCCTCATGGGACTCGAACCCATGACCAGAATGGTTCGGGAATCGAGATGCATGGTTTAGCCGATTGCGCCACTCAGAGGACGTGAATTTCAAAACAGCAGAGGACAGGGTTCAGTGTGAGAATGAGTTCACAAAAAAGTTCCATGACATGTTAACCAGATTAGCATGCTTAATGCTAATTTAGCTTATGACGTGGTACATCCAATCCTGGCAAAATAGATATCATCGGATTCGACATGATGCAAGGAATCGATAGACACCAATTTTATGATTTTGTGACAAACTGTTCAGAAGTTACAGCCTCTGAACCAATGTTGGGTCGACCTTGTTAAATTTGTGACATCATAACTTTTTTATTACAGTATAACAAAAAAATCGGGAACAGTACTTTTATGCGGCTCGGTCCGAAGATCATTTGAGCAAATTTTGGACAATTTTGGACAAATTTTGAAGGAAGAGTAGCGAAAAAACTGTTTTACATTCGCTCCAATATGGCGGACAGTCACATTGTTGGAAAATGGCATATGAGATATCGCTGAAATCAGCATAAGCCAAGGAATATATTGACATAAAGAAATCATATTTCAAGCAATGTTAGCAAAAGTTATAAGCGTTTTTTCAAAAAACAATGATATCTCTGGAACACTAGGTGGCGCTGTGATCAAACTTCTCAGGTACCTCCGGGCCATGCTAATGGTGATCCATACCAAATGTGGTGAAGAAATTTCAAACAGTTTAAAAGATATTGCAAATTATGACAAAATTCAAAATGGCGGACACGGGGTACATCCCATCATGGCAAAATCGATATCCACGGATTCGGCATGATGCAAGGAATCCATAGATACCACAATTATGATTTTCTGACAAAGTGTTCAAAAGTTATTGGCCAAAATAGCAATTTTCCATATCTCATGAACCGTAGGTGGCGCTGTTCCCGACTTTGGCAGGGTCCCTCAGATCATGCTTCCGATTAAGCGTACCAATTTTCGTATCGATTGATCAAACTTTGGCCGAGATACAGCCTCTTAGCCAATTTTGGGTGGACCTCGTTAAGTTTGCGACAGTACAACTTTTTTTTTCGAGTATAACAAAAAAATCGGGAACAGTACTTTTATGCGGCTCAGTCCGAAGATCATTTGAGCACATGGTTGGAGAAAATTGGACAAAATTTGAAGGAGGAGTAGCGAAATAACTGAATACTGTACATTTCAAAATGGCCACTACTGTAATGGGCGGGGTCTTAATGTAAGGTATTGGTTGTGATCAGCATGATGAGTGGAATCAGGTGTACTAAGTTTCATGTCTCTAGATCAAAGGGTTCAAAAGTTATAACCATTTCAATGTTGAATTTTTGAACTGGTGGTGGCGCTATAGAGTTGGTTCTAGAGACTCAATATTTGGCTCAATTACTTTTCATGACCATCACTATAAGTGTGCCAAATTTCATCATTTTCCTATTTACGGTTCATAGGGCTGCCATAGACTTCCATTTGCGGAAGAAGAATAATAATAATAATAATAATAATAATAATAATAATAAGAAAACTAACAGATACAATAGGTGCCTTGCCCCTTCGGGGCTTGGCCCCTAAATATAGCTGCAAGCAGCAACACGGGGCCAAGCCCTGCAAGGCACCGCAATTAGAACAATTACAGCAAAGTTCAAAGGCTTGGCACCGCAATTAGAACAAGTACAGCAAAGTTCAAAGGCTTGGCACCGCATTTAGAACAAGTACAGCAAAGTTCAAAGGCTTGGCACTGCAAGCAGAACAAGTACTGCAAACTGCAAGTACAGCAAGCTGCAAGTACAGCAAGCACAGCAAGTACAGCAAGCACAGCAAGTACAGCAAGTACTGCAAGTACAGCAGCGCATCAAGCATTTAAGCACCAATAGCAGTGCAGAGCCGCAAGAACAAAAACAGCACAAATTGAATATACATGTAAATGAAGCTCAGCGAGCATTTAAGCACCAACAGCAGAGCCGGAAGGAATTGAAATGACAACTTTATACACAATTTTAAAGTCTTCCCACATGGGACTCGAACCCATGACCAGAATGGTTCGGGAATCGAGATGCATGGTTTAGCCGATTGCGCCACTCAGAGGACGTGAATTTCAAAACAGCAGAGGACAGGGTTCAGTGTGAGAATGAGTTCACAAAAAAGTTCCATGACATGTTAACCAGATTAGCATGCTAAGCTATCTTAATGCTAATGTAGCTTATGACGTGGTACATCCAATCCTGGCAAAATAGATATCCTCGGATTCGGCATGATGCAAGGAATCGATAAACACCAATTTTATGATTTTGTGACAAACTGTTCACAAGTTACAGCCTCTTAGCCAATGTTGGGTCGAACTTGTTAAATTTGTGACATCATAACTTTTTTATTACAGTATAACAAAAAAATCGGGAACAGTACTTTTATGCGGCTCGGTCCGAAGATCATTTGAGCAAATTTTGGACAATTTTGGACAAATTTTGAAGGAGGAGTAGCAAAAAAACTGTTTTACATTCGCTCCAATATGGCGGACAGTCACATTGTTGGAAAATGACATATGAGATATCGTTAAAATCGGCATAAGCCAAGGAATATATTGACATAAAGAAATCATATTTCAAGCAATGTTAGCAAAAGTTATAAGCGTTTTTTCAAAAAACAATGATATCTCTGGAACACTAGGTGGCGCTGTGATCAAACTTCTCAGGTACCTCCGGGCCATGCTAATGGTGATCCATACCAAATGTGGTGAAGAAATTTCAAATAGTTTAAAAGATATTGCAAATTATGACAAAATTCAAAATGGCGGACACGGGGTACATCCCATCATGGCAAAATCGATATCCACGGATTCAGCATGATGCAAGGAATCCATAGATACCACAATTATGATTTTCTGACAAAGTGTTCAAAAGTTATTGGCCAAAATAGCAATTTTCCATATCTCATGAACCGTAGGTGGCGCTGTTCCCGACTTTGGCAGGGTCCCTCAGATCATGCTTCCGATTAAGCGTACCAATTTTCGTATCGATTGATCAAACTTTGGCCGAGATACAGCCTCTTAGCCAATTTTGGGTGGACCTCGTTAAGTTTGCGACATTATAACTTTTTTTTTTCCAGTATAACAAAAAAATCGGGAACAGTACTTTTATGCGGCTCAGTCTGAAGATCATTTGAGTGCATGTTTGGAGAACATTGGACAAAATTTGAAGGAGGAGTAGCGAAATAACTTAATACTGTACATTTCAAAATGGCCACTACTGTAATGGGCGGGGTCTTAATGTAAGGTATTGGTTGTGATCAGCATGATGAGTGGAATCAGGTGTACTAAGTTTCATGTCTCTAGATCAAAGGGTTCAAAAGTTATAACCATTTCAATGTTGAATTTTTGAACTGGTGGTGGCGCTATAGAGTTGGTTCTAGAGACTCAATATTTGGCTCAATTACTTTTCATGACCATCACTATAAGTGTGCCAAATTTCATCATTTTCCTATTTACGGTTCATAGGGCTGCCATAGACTTCCATTTGCGGAAGAAGAATAATAATAATAATAATAATAAGAAAACTAACAGATACAATAGGTGCCTTGCCCCTTCGGGGCTTGGCCCCTAAATATAGCTGCAAGCAGCAACACGGGGCCAAGCCCAGGAAGGCACCGCAAGCAGAACAAGTACAGCAAGCTACAAGTACAGCAAGTACAGCAAGTACAACAAGCACAGCAAGTACACCAAGCACAGCAAGTACAGCAAGTACAGCAAGCACAGCAAGCACAGCATCACATCAATTACAGCAGAGCAGCAAGTACTGTAAGCACAGCAGCGCAGCAATTACAGCAAACACAGCAAGTACAGCAAATACAGCAAGTACTGCAAGTACAGCAAGTACTGCAAACACAGCAAGTACAGCAAGTACAGCAGAGCAGCAAGTACTGTAAGCACAGCATCGCAACAAGTACAGCAAGTACAGCAAGTACAGCAATCACAGCAAGTATAGCAGAGCAGCAAGTACTGTAAGCACAGCATCGCAGCAAGTACAGCAAGCACAGCGCTGTACAGCAAGTACAGCAAGTACTTTAAGCATAGCAGCACAGCAAGCATTTAAGCACCAATAGCAGTGCAGAGCCGCAAGAACAAAAACAGCACAAATTGAATATACATGTAACTGAAGCACAGAGAGCATTTAAGCACCAACAGCAGTGCAGAGCCAGAAGGAATTGAAATGACAACTTTAAAGTCGTCCCACATGGGACTCGAACCCACGACCAGAATAGTTCGGGATTCGAGATGCATGGTTTAGCCGATTGCGCCACTCAGAGGACGTGAATTTCAA
>JAVALU010000623.1:0-22500 GCA_030770095.1 Gila robusta
ATCTCTCATCATTCTAGATTTCTAACCACACACACAGCGTTCGGCTGGTCTTTGCGTCTGTCAGTAGTCAGGAAAACTAAAGCTGATGCTCTCTGTATGTTTTCCTGTACCTAAATAAATACAATAATATAGATCATAAACATTTTAATGGTGTTTTTATTATGTGACTAACAACTATAGATGATAATAACAAAGTACAGAAACAACATTTTGATTTTGGGACAGTTGACATTCACTTTAGGACGGTTCAAATTGTTTTTCAGGACGGTTCCAGGACGGAGGTGAAAAAAATAGCCCTGAGTCCGGAGCCCTGAGTTTTAGTATTTTTGTCAAAAATGAGAAATATTGAGTTTAAGTTTTTTTTTTTAAATATATATTTGATTGCATTTCAGTTAACAAATATTTTATTTCAATTAATGAAAATATTTTTTTTTTATGGTTTTAATTTTAGTTAACAATAACCCTGGATCTCACCAACCATTACTAAGAAAACCTGCAAAATTTGGCACCTGCAGTAGTGTAGTTCACTCACATTTTAGCTGCATTGCCGGTGTTAAATGCACTCTTCCATTCATGTTTCATCATCTGTGAATCTCCCACATCCCAATCCAAGGGGGTCTGTCCCCATTCCACCCCCTCAAACCTGCTGGATCTGTCACCAGTCCTTGTTCTGGGACCTCACAATTTACAAATGAGAAGAGGCATTAAAAAACAATGTCATAAACACATCCAAAACATCTCCTAATAAGTACCGCAAGCGTACCGAAGGTTGGAAGATTTCCCAGAATGCATCTCAGCAAACAAAAGCCCAGCACAATGGTACAAAAGGAGGTTTGTAAACTCTCCAAAATGAATCTCCCATCCATTTCTCCTGCTTTAATGCCATAACTCCATTTCTAGCCTGCCAACGCTCGAGCCCCAGCGGCTAGGCAGAGATATTACCCGAGCTGCAGCATTACTTAACCTAGGCTCCTAAGGCAACACAAGTCTCTGGCACACAGCCATTCACTCCATTAAAACAACACAAAGACTAATGTTGTGACCTTTTCATCATTCGTCAGGGGTGAGGGACTGTCTCTCCGCAGCTATCACTCAAGTTTATTGTGTGGGATTGGTAAGTGCTCTTGAGGAAATGTGATACAGGCTTGCTGTAAATGAGGGAGAGTGTAGTATTTGTTATTAGGATGTACAGGAAGGCTTCAGGGAAGCCCCCAAAAATGAAAACCCTAATAAAACCCCATCCATCCTTCCATCAGAGCCCACTTTAGATGGGCAGCATTAAGAACCCCTCAGCATTCTTCCTTTGCTCAGGAGAACCAGGAGGTCTCTATGGAAACCAGATAAGCCAATTTCTGCAGAGCCGTCGAGGAACAAGTGGCAAGTCTGACCCAGGGTTAGCTGAGTGAGCAAAACTGTTTTAAGCTGTTGACTGGTCTCTCCCGCACCCCTTCTGTCTGTAATCTTCTATCGCTTTGTCTTATTCCCTCTCGCTCCCTAGGTTTTCACAGGCTGTAAATTTATAAAGAAGGTCAAACTAGGTGAGCAAAGGGGATTATGGGAAATTACCTTTGACCTAGTTGAGCACTAAGGGCTGTTCACACAGGACTGTGTGCAGTTTACTTCTGTAGGCTGATGGGATTAAACAGGATATTCAGAAAGACAAATTATATTTTCATTTACTCAGTGTGTTCACACTTGTAGTTCAGATCACTTGGTTCATTTGGTCCGGACCCATATAAATAAATTGACAAATAAATACAAATTCCTGGTCCGCTTAGCGATCAGACGGGCATTTTTATCACTGGACCAAAAGATACCGAACCTAAAGGTATATGAATATGTTCTCACCTGATGGTCGATTTTTATTATGTATATTTCGTGATGGATCTTACTGAACATCCAAAACAATGTTGTGTGCTGGGCTAAATGTAATTGTTGTATGTGCGTAGTCGACATATGTTGGTATTTTGACCAGCTGAGAACTCGTGAAGATCTTATAAGATGTCTAAAGGAGTCAAAACAGCGTCAGGAATCCCTCCGTCACACACAAATGAAGATCTGCTGCGAGGAGACGCGGTTCTGACGCCTGTACTGAACTGTGATGGACAACATCACGACTATGATGAGAAAAAACTGTTATGCTTGAGCATTCTGTCCTTTTTTAGGGTCACATCTTGTGACATCATGTCCTGTTTTTGGTTAATTTACATGTCTTTGGTCCGTGTTGCATTCAAATTTCATTCGAATCGCATCAGAGTTCTTTTGAAAGCTGATCGGGACTCATCTTTTCAGCGTCTCGGTCCGCTTGTTTGGTGTCACCAGGGTTCAGATGGCGTTCACACTTATTCAAATGAACTGCACTAACAGAGCAATCACACCAGAGTTTATTTTAATCTAACCAAACATGCCAAGTGTGAATACACCCTTACTTTCTTCTGATATTTTGAAGAATGGCTCAGTAATTTTTTTACCCATTTAATGAAAGTCAGTGTGCTCCAATGTTGTTTCAAACACCACTGCCTTTTATTATACAGACAAAAACAGTTAAAAAACAGTTCAAAATACCTTCTTTTGTTATCCACAGAAGAACAAAAGTCATACAGGTTTGGAACAACACGAGAGCAGTGTTACTAATGCTTGTAACACTTTTGCTTGTAACACTGTTTTACTTCTTTGGGAATGAGACCTTTGTACCAGTCGAACTGAGACATTTCAAATGATATCAAACGTGTAATACTGTATGATAATTATTCACATTAACCCATATAGATTTGTGGGTGATTTTCAGGTGAGAGAAAGGGATGGGGGAATGGGGGGTCAATATGCAGAGTTTTCCCTCCTTGACACCGTGAGTATCTCAGCATGAGAGAGGAGAGGTGAGACTTGCATCTCAAATGGTGCACAAGAGAGAAATTCAATTGTTAATTTCCTTTGTTTTCTCAGAGACTTGCCCTCTCTTCCAGTTTTCCAGTTTCTCCAGTCTTACAATATTAATAAAAACTTTACTGGCATATAAATACAAATAACACTGCACAATTGTGAGTAAATTATGATTTTTGGGTGAACTATCCCTTTATTTTGGTCGATCAGGATCTGATTAGATTGTGAAGAGTGGGTGTTACAGTACAAACCTAGAGAAATAGAGGCGGGTGGGACTGGTGACATCAGCCGAAAAGGACAGTTTCAGAGGTATTTCGATAAAGACAAGTAAGCAAACAAACGATTTTCAGTTGAAAAACATGCACTGAATGGCACACAAAGCCAAAAGATCGATTTTGATTTCATGCTGACTTCAAAAACCGCCCTATGTGAACGGCACCTTAGACTGCAAGACCTTGATTCAAAAAGAAAATGCTGCACCCAATTCAAAGAGTTACTGTATTGCATATTACATTGTGATACATTTGTCTGTGATAAATAAGAGCTTTTTTTTCTCTGGAGGTAAAAATAGCTCAGGAGAGGTTGGTAATATGTTGAATAGCATTAGGGAAGGCTTTGACAAACTGGCATGCTTTTCTAATTTGATCAGAACAGGAAGTTGCACTAATCCTTCCTTTTAGAGACTCCCTGATCTGTGTCAGAGAAGCTCTAAACTCACTCTCTAAAACCCTCCAGACTCCCTGATCAGCAGAGAAATTAGCCTACTTATGTGTATGAGTATGTGTGTGCGTATGAGAGAGAGGGTTCCTACGCTTTGCCCATCATCGAGGCCTCTGAAATAACTCCCTGGAACCTCTTTACAAGAAAAAGGGGAATATGAAGATCCGACCTCACTTATTAACAAGCATAACGTCTTGCTTTACGTGTGCCGGTGAGTGGGACATGTTGGGCTTCTGCACTGCCACTAGCTGATAATGAGGTGTCTTCACACAACAACACCTTCTTTATTTGTAAAGAATATGTTCAGTTTCAAATCATAAATTAACAGGGATGATGCAAACTTGTCTAGTTTGTGACAATTATTAGCATTGCTCGCTAAAAAAAACATCATTATTACTATTGTTTGGTTTGGGTTAGTGATTTGAACAAACCTTGTTTGTAATGATGCGTCAAATTGCACAGCTTGTACATTATGTTTTTGAATGTCTCTTATGCTCACCAGGGCTGCGTCTATTTGTCCAAAAATACAGCACAAATAGTAATATCTATCATTACAATTTAATATAACTTTTCTATTTTAATATATTATAAATGTAATTTAAAAATCTGTATTTTCATCAGCCATTACTCCAGTCTTTAGTGTCACATGATCATTTGATGCTCAATAATCATTTCTTATTTTTATCAATGTTGAAAACATTGTGCTGCTTAAAGGGATAGTTCTCACAAAAATTTTAATTCTGTCATCATTTACTCACCCTCAAGTCATTCCAAACCCGTAAGACTTTCGTTCATCGTCGGAACACAAATGAAGACACTTTTGATGCAATCTGAGCTATTTCTGTCCCTCCATTGACAGCAACACAACTACCACTTTGAGCTTCAAAAAGTTCATAAAGAGACTGCAAAACTAATCCATATGAGTTGAGCGGTTTAGTCAACATTCACCAATGCACACATTAGTTGTGGTAAATGGAAGCTCAAGCATGTTCACTTGACGTGCAAGAACCAATAAGGTTCATTCTCGTGTTACGCAGCACATTTGAGTTTCCACTTTTTGAAGCGTTAAAGTGGTAGTTGCATAAACTGTCAATGGAGAGACAGAAATCACTCAGATTTTATTAAATATATCTACATTTGTGTTCAGAAGCTGAACGAAAGTCTTGTGGGTTTGGAACGACATGAGGGTGAGTAAATGATGACAGAATTAAAAGTTTTGGATGAACTATCCCTAATGCTTTTGTAGAAACCACCATATCGAGAACACTTCTACATTGGCCAGTAACCAACCAACCGAAACGCCAAATATCGGAACGCTAGCATCCTGATAGCAAGCTTTGCACTATCAAAACTCCACTAACGTTTTCCTTTCATCTAGTTAATTATTAAAATGATTCATTAGGAAGAATCACTATGCTTGTTAACTGCTAGTTTATATGAGCCAAATAAATCCCAACACCTGACATTAACATCTCCTCTGTTTCGAAAGGAAATTAACCAAATAAATAAATAAAGCCATTGCTTTTAGTTAACCACTATTTATTGTTATGGAGTGGAAGGTTGAGCACAAATCCATAACCGTGGCATTAAACTTCTGTTTACGGTGCCTTTGTATCTCCCACAGTTACAAATGAAACTGTATATTACTACTATAGCATTCTCCTCCTAAATGACATGTCCTTTTCTGGCCCTGACTTTGTTATTCTTTCTAGGTGCATCTGCTGACCTAATGACCACAATCATCTCATCCAGCTCAAAACAATACGGCTGCGCTTACCATATAATCAAAGCAAGATTGACTATTGACCAGCACTCTCTCAGTTGAATTGATTCACGTGGGCTTCTCCTCTGTATCCTAGGGTGCTTTATCTAAAGTTTTTAATCCCACTTGTCATCTATATTTGTGTTCTCTGACATCCTGAGAGAAAGAATTTAATCGCCAATTACCAGTGAAGCAATTCAATAGCATATTAAAGGGTGGAAGGTGATAGCATCTCATTTCCAAGAGATGATTTGAGTTTGCCTGCAGCTTTGACTGCACATTAGGTGGAAATGAGCAGTATTTGACTTTCTTATTGTGAGTTTTCTAATAGGATGTCAAACATTTTGTACACAGAAAAGAATGATCAGCACTCTTAAGGCCCAGATATACTTCAAGCAAAAATTGATGTGACGTAATTTCGAAAAAAAAAAATCAGGCCAAAACAAAGTTAGTTTGGAGTTCGAAGCAGTTTTCTGGAAAAGTTCACTCCGGCTGGTAAACACCTTTGTACTATCATTGGTCTGTGGCGATTATGTAATAGATAGGTTTGTGCAGAGGCTCCGTCTTTTTTTCACGCTGAATCTTTTCCAGTATATTTCTCCCATTGAGTCCTTCGAGGTCAGATATCCGTAAGTAAAAACATGAACACACTAGAGAGACGCTTTATAGTAGAAAATGAAGTTGTACTTCTGATGAAATGAGACACGTACACTGTTTTTCATGTTTAATATGGTAAAGCTGCTTGATTAAAGTTACAATATGTAATTTACAAAACAATAACAAAGGCGTAGGTTTATTACGCAGTGATTAGCTGAATGATGGGACTTGCTGTCAAGCTGATGGATCTAATAATGTTTATGGATGAGTGAAAACATTCATGTTTTTTAACATTACAGTGGTATGAAGCAGATCACGATTGCTAATAAGAGACAGATATCACACGCGAGTCCCGTGGATATAAAAGAATAAGGACATTTCATTCTACCGAACTACCTGCAAGTGCTGGATTACTACAAACACAGGTCAGTTTATTAGACGAATTAAACTTGTGAGGTAACGCAGCGCTGTTTCACTTGGTCTAACGTTACACTATCACACTAAACAGCATTTAAATGTGTGTTGAAAGTTAGAATGTTATTCAATGTGTTAGTTTTTTTTGCTATATGAAACTAGCAGTAAGCTAGATCAACATTAGAATAACATACTGATCATATTCTAACATTTCATCATGTTGAGCTATATAACATTGATTTGTTTTATGTACATTTGCTCACCTGTCTAATACAGTATGTGCAAGAGCGGTGTCGCTGTCAAGTCGTGACTCGTGAAGCTCTGTCAAGTCCAAGTTAGTCGCGGACGTGGAGCTCTCGGCATCTCAAAAACGCCACGCCGATATTGATCCTCATTTTAGTTCTCCTTTTTTTGTCCCAAAGTCTGCTTGCCATGGTCTATAATGTTTGAACGAAACAAGAACAGCGTGTCGCTAAACGTTACGCACTACGCAGTTGTCCACGTCTGTCGCCATGGTTACGTCATGGTTACATCGTTCAAAGTGTACTGCATAACAGAAATGACCCACATCTGAAATATTTTGTGGGGTCAAATGAGAAACACTAGATTAATCATCTCATCAGTCAATTCAATCATGTCAGATTCTGTTGTAAGAAATAATTCACACAAACATTCATTCATAGTCTTTTGAACTTCTGTGTGCAAATGCAGCTCAACAGAGGTCAATGTGTTTTAGTCACATTTTTAAAAAACAAAAATATCTAACTTAACTGTTGTGTTTTACATACAAAATAAAAGCTTTTCAACACCATGCCTGTGATGATCAAAGAAAAACATGAAAATAAAGAGAGAAATCCCACAAACCTCCTAGAGAAACAACATCTGATACAGCTGTTGACAGCAGGAAACATCAAGAAAAAATCTATATGAAAAGCAACCCTCCTACACTGTCTGTCAGAGTATATTAAAAAGATGCAGATTAAGGGGTGAGATACGAAAGAAAATAAGTCTTGCTAAACAGGAATAAATTAGGGCGTCATGCACACAGCTTTGCATTACGTTCTTTAAATGCAAGGCAGAACCTGCATAAACACCCACAGCACTGTGTTATGACTTCAGCATCAGTGCTGGAATAAACTCTTGATTCACACTTCAGAAGTAGAATACTTCCTCAATCTACTTTCTCATCTTTGTGACTCACACCCTTTTTGCTTTCACTAGTTAGTATAAATATTATAATATTTATACTCAAATAATTAAGCTGCTTAATTTACCTCAGGACTGGTTACTAGGTAGTTTAAGCCAAGACTCACATAGAATCAGTATTGAGTATAAATCATCATCATTATTATTATTATTGTCATCAATATGTTTTTATTTATTATTTATTTATTATTTATTACGTCTGTTGTACATATTCTTCTGTTAAGAACCCCCCCCCCCCACCACACACACACACACACACACACACACACACAAACACACACACACACACACCCACCCACACACACACACCCACACACACCATGTTGGCAGTTGTTTTGTTGGCCTTGGTGTTTTTTGTCTGTCACTTGTAAGTATTTGTTTGCATAATAATAAAAAAAAAAAGAATTGACTATAAATAAAAAATTAAACACAACATAATGAAAACATACTATAATATAATAACTTATACAAATGAAACATGAATATAAATCAATATTTAAATGCATTATATATTTATATTTATCTTTAATAAAATTAAGCATTTCTTTAAAATAACTTACACTGATGAATCATGCATAATAAGACCCTTAAATGTGTATTATGATACTTGTCGACTTGAAAGTCCTCATTTTATGCACTGAAATCTCTCAGTATATTCATTTTATACATCTCCAAATGGGATATTTGTGTCTTCAGTATTAAATGTCCTGAAAGGTAGTTTGTGAGAGATTGAAAGTGAAGTATCACTAACAGGCAATGCAGTAAAGCAAGAATAAGTCAATCTTTGTTGTCTTTTTTTTCTTTCTCACACAATCCCCTTGAATCCGTTTTCATGTCTCCTGTCTAAATGCATTAAGTCCTTGAACACCATCTAAAAAGAACTCTGTCTGGCAACACTGATACTGTCTCGCCACAATTCCATTAAGCATTTCATCTCTAAAAACTATTACCAAAGTCATTGATATGCCTGCATGCTCGACAACTTTGCGGAACACAATTCTTCATGGTTCCCCTTCAAACTGCTGCATTTGTCTTTACTAAAGGCCAAATGCTCACAAATCTGGATGGACTGAATTGTCAGAGCACTAGTCTGTCTGCGCTGATAGAAGGGATTCGCGAGAGCATGTTTGGGTGAAGGCTGAGAGGTGTCTAGAGAATTTCATCAAAAACTTCTTTGAGGTATTTCTGGCAACATTTCTCAAAATAAGCAGTGTACTGTGGCCATGAATATGTTAGGATACATTGGTGGTGCTTGCGTGTGTGTAAGAGGTAGTGAAGTGTGCTGTGTTTCAGCACCATGGACAGCACCAGCAAATATGATAAAGGCACAGAGGTCCGGGAAATATTTCAGCACCATGGACAGTGGCAACATATTTCCTCTATACTACAAATAAAAGAAAACCAACATTATGTCCATACAACTACTTGATGATTGTACATGCAAATGTTTCTGGCTTTAAGGTCAATGTGTTTGCACACCATTTTACCTCTGTAATCTGACATATATACAAGTAAAACAGATATTCCTTGAACACAGAGCAGGATGTGATTTTATCTATTGGGAATACGCTTATTTCACGCAGCCGTTATTTTGAAATCGAAAGCGAGGCTCCGGTGGGAAGAAAACCGGAAGTGTCGCCTTTAATAATAGGAGAGTCGCGAATGCGATGGCGTATTGTTGTGTTTTATGTAGAAATTAGTTATTCTAAAAATGTACATACATTTCTTTCATACTTTAGACTATATACAGTGAAATTCATTTATAATTATTTTTTCTTTTTCAGAAAGTAAAAAAAGAAGCAGGAACGAACTTATACATATCCTATATTGGATATTAACATCCAATAGTGTAAATCGCGGCATCAGCTTCAGGTTGGTAGTCCAAGGCATTGTTGTTTATCTTTACTTCCGGGGTTCTTCCCACCGGAGCCTCGCTTTCGATTTCAAAATAACGGCTGCGTGAAATAAGCGTATTGGTTGGTTTCATTCTTCATTCATTCTTACTTTCTATACTTTCTTCTTTTCTTCTTTCATTCATTTATTTCTTTCTTTTTCTCCCTTCCCTTTTCTTTTTTTCTTTTCTCCATTCCCTCATCTTTCTGTCTTTCTTTTTTCATTTCTGCATTTCTATAATTCTTTATTTCCTTCTATACTTTTTTCTGTTCTTCCCTTCCTTCATTTTTTGTACTTCTTCCCTTACCTTCCTTCTTTTTCTCTTTTCTTCTTTCTATCCTTCCTTTCTGTCCTCACTTCTCATTCTCCTTCCTTCCTTTTTAGTACATTTTCTGTGTCTTTCCTTTTCCCTTTGCTTTTTATTGCTTATTTTTTCTTTCCACCATTGCTTGGATTTTCTTCCTCCCTATTTTCCACTTTAATTTTTTATTCTCTTTATTTTTTGTATTTTATTTTTTTACTTTTCATTTATTCATTATTTCTTTCTTTCCATTATTCCTTTCTCCTCTCATTTCTTTCTATCCTTACTTATCTTTCCCTCCTTCCATTTCTCTTGCCTTCCATCCTTCCTTCCATTTCTCTTGCCTGCCTTCCTTCCATTTATCTTACCTTCCTTCTTTCCTTCATTCATTCCTTCCATTTCTCTTGCCTTCCATCCATCCTTCCATTTATCCTTCCTTCCTTCCATTTCTCTTGCCTTCCTTTCTTCATTCCATCCATTTCTCTTGCCTTCCTTCCTTTCTTCATTCCATCCATTTCTCTTACCTTCCTTCCTTTATTCCTTCCATTTCTCCTTCCTTCCTTCCTTCGTCTTACTTTTCTTCCTTCTTTCTATCTTTCAATCCTATTTCTTTTCTTCTGCCTTTATTTCCGTGAGACAAACACAAAATGTGCCTCTATTAACATTTAATGGTTTCTTGTAAAAACCCTCAAACAATGTCCACCTCTAATGAACACCAAATCCATCTCAAGGCACTCTGAATCTCTTTCTCTCTCCTACCGTCTTGTCTTTATCCCTGAAAGCCTTTACACAATGTTCTCTCCACCTCATTCTCCAGGGATGCTCTCCATTATACAGCCAAGATCCAAACAATACTGCATGCATGTCAAGCTCTATTTCTGCACAGTAAAAGGTGCTGGTGGTGTATTGTATTGCTCACAGCTATTTTCTGATGAACAAACAGTCTAATACAAACATATCATATAAAAAGGTAAGTCACATTTCCTGTGTGTACTTTTTGATTGTACATCTACTCGACAAAATGCACCAACAGCTCGAAACCTTCAAGCAATAAAAGCACTTTGTATTAATTCAACTTCACGGAGACTATGAACAAAAGTCTTGAATTTACCAGTTTTGGGGTCGACGGAGAAATATGGCTGTCCGTGCAAAACGCTGTACACCACCCGCGCACTGTTTCCATACGTAGGGTCATCTGCGTCTGTTGCTGTGACTTGAAAAACTGATGTTCCTGCAGAAAGAGAGAGAATAAAGAATTGGTGGATGTGTTTGAAGGGTGGAATGAATGTACTTAATGTGTTTGTGTGGGAGAACAAAAATATAAAATGAAACAAAACACAAGCAGACTGTCCTAAACATCACCAAATTTTCTTCATGTAGACCTAAAATAAGTCCCTCAACCACACAAGGAGAGTTCCTCCACTGTTTCTGCTCAGACCAAGTCAACAAAGATTAAAGACAGGCTGGAAATGCAGTTGTGTGCTTTGCAATCTCTCTCGTGTCTTTTAAGCCCTCTCATTCCCTGCTCTGTCTTTGCTCATTTCAGCCATCCGCTTACAGTCTGTCTTTCTAGCAGTCTTTTTCCCCCCTCCAGCTGACAGTAGATCTCTCATTTCTTCTGCTGGCTCGGGTCGCATTTCTCATCTGCACTTGTTCTTGCTCACTTTCATCACAGCTCACCAGGTTCAATCCATCCATCTGCATTGTCTGGTGCTGACGTACTGCAAACACCACAAAACATTTAATGCAGTCTTGAGGGCTGAGGCGTAAAATAGGATTATGGAGGCAGAACCTTAAATTTCATTTTTTATTTCTCTCAGTCTCCTTGCAGTGTTAAATTGTCTCTCTCTCTTTCTCTCTTGCCCTCTATTCAAGTATCTTTATTCTAGTATAAAACAGATTTTTGTTCTGTGCTGTAGCGTATTTAAAAATAAGTTTGGACAAAAAAAAAAAAATCATTTGGTTTAAAAGCTAACACCATATAAATCAAAAATGTTTCATTTTTATTTCCTGAAGAAAACGAAAAATATCTAAATTTCTCTTGTTTTAAGGATGTTTAAGTACTTGTATTGAGAAAACATGCCCACATGACTGATTTTCTGCAGTGTTCTCTTGCGGTGAAAGCCAGCCGGAGTAAAGTAGAAAAGCTGTGTTCTCCCACAAAGACTTTCAAAAGCTTTTCAATTACGGTCATCACTCAGCGTAATGCACACGAGAGACACGACGTTCACTGGTTTCTGCATAGTTCAACAGCATAAAGACCTGATAGCCGCAATTACTGCTATAACCGCTTCAGATAAGTGTAATTTTGGTTCTAATCCTGAAGCTTCAGTGGGTTAAAATGAGATATGTCATCCCTCTCTGAACTGTATCCAGCTTTCAGCTTCAGTAAAAACATTTCTATCAGAGTCTACCAGCAGCTGGAAAGTTGCTGAAACAGCTTGTCTAGAATTTTCTGATGAGCGTGTCTCCGAGGGCCAGCAGATGAACAGTGTGTGTGTGTGTGTGTGTGTGTGTGTGTGTGTGGGAAGGGAGTAATAATTCTGCACCACTAATAAAGATATTGAGGTTTTTTAGAAACTCCCAATCAAAATTTGACCCATAAAAATAAATTATAGTAAAACTGCAACGCAAGCAGTGGCTGCTAAATGGGAAGCTGGGTAATATTTAGAAGTCAATATGGATCTTCTGCTGATATACATGGCTATACACACTCAGCAGTCACTTTATTAGGTACCCCTGCTGAAAAAGACCAGCTTACACCAGCATGAATTTCCAGGCTGGCTTATGCTGGCTTTGGTGCAAATTGTCTGGCTTGTTTTCCTGTTAAAATATCTAAAAATCCTTAAAAAACCAGATACACTTACAAGTCTTAAAGGGGTCATCAGATGCAAAATTCACTTTCATATGGTGTATATGGTTTGCATATAAATGTGTCTTTGCAGTGCGTGGACACAACCACCATACAATGAAAAAAAATCCATTCACTCCTTAGTTTTTAATCCTCAAAAAGCCTAAACACTCTCAATAATCAAGTTTGGATTTTCTGAGCAATATGATGTCATATTGCTCATGCTCCGCCCACGACCCCTGATGGACTGTCCCGTATTAGCATATTTCCCGTATTGGCATATTTCCGCCCTCAGCCATTTGTATACTGTCCAGGCATCACTTTATGTGACTTGTGTCGACACCCCCATGGAAGAGAGGGGTGGGGTGACCAGTTGCTATCTATCTATCTATCTATCTATCTATCTATCTATCTATCTATCTATCTATCTATCTATCTATCTATCTATCTATCTATCTACTGTATCTATCTATCTATCTATCTATCAACTATTTTTTAGCCATAAAAACGCCCCTATTACATACTTCAAAATGACCAGAAGATCATGTAGTAGTGGACACAATGTATGTATGATAAGTAATGACTATTAAAGGATGTATAAGTTTGCAGTTATGATCCTCTCACAGTCTTTATTATCAAACCCTCTAGTTTCTCAGAGCTGAAAGGTCCAGTCAATAAATTCAGATTGGCAGAGACAAACCAGCAACACACAATTAGATCCAGACACTCAAACGCACAGGGAATATTGACAGCAGTGGACTAGTGCTGCGTGGGGGCAGAAGTGTTACTGTCCAGACGGGCTCATTCTGCTCAAAGATGCCTACAGATAAACGCCTCCAAACACTCAGCCTCAGAAATAAGAGGAAACAACACTAATTATTCATTTCCCTCTTCTTCTGTCGATCCTCGGTACCACAGCATCTCTTCTCCATGTATCTCATCAATACTAATCGACTGAGCATGTGTTCTTACAGCTGCAAAAGTCAGTTGAGGTGATGCTGTGCTGGTGGACAACCTTTGGATTATCTGGTTAGTCTTACATTTCCAAGAGCAATGAATGTAATAAACCAGGTAGTCCTGATAACGAAGAGTTTATATCCCAATGGAGACATTTTCAGCTCTAATCCCAATGTGAATGTTTTGTTTACTTGGATACAATCGAAATAAACATATTTACCAAAACAAAAATACAGAAATAAAATCCCACAGTGGATATGTGGAGATGAGTTAATTAACAGGGAACCGTCTGTGGTACATGTGCCCTTGAATCTGTGTGCACTGAAAAAAAAGAAAAACAAACACAACTTTTTCTTTATGAGCATTCTTGCCTAGTTTCCCAGTATTTCCAGTATTATATTTCCCATAAAGGCAGAGCATCACCTCGAGATAAAACTAATCTGTGATGGTCAAGTGGATAGTATAGCTCTAACATAACAGTGCAGTGTTCTCTAAGACATCTATAATTGGGATTCTGAACCCACTCTGCGCATGAATCGCAAACAGTAATGGACAACAGCCAGGCAATAATAGACTCCTTCAACATTGATTGCAGCTGGTCTTCAAATCTTACGATACCACAGATCATTGTATGGGCTTCAGTTGCTACGGCAACAGCCAATTGGGACCTAAATAAACAATAAACAAAGCTTTCTAAACCCACAGGCCACAATCTCCACCAAGAAGTGTTGCACGCTGCCAAAATAAAGAGACATATTTTATTTGTACATGCAAGCCAGGAATATAGCCTTCAAGACTCTCAAAGAGATCAAAAAAAAAAAAAAAAAAAAAAAAAGACTGAGCGTGAGAACGTGTGCAACAGTGACATTGCTGTACATATTACAACATCTCTTTTACTTCTGATATACCAATAATATAATAAGCATTTTCAAGAAATCAACAGTGACATACTGTGTGTGGGTTGGAAGCGAGTTTACGGGAGAAGTGTTTCTCAAAGGCAGGAAGTACAAAAAGTACAAGATACATGGATAAACAATTTGCAAAACTAATGTTCATCTTCAGCTATCTATTATGTTGAATTAATGCAAAAAAAAAAAAAAAAAAAACCTTCCTGCCTCTGTAGGTATATGAAATACACTGCTTAATGAATGCAACTACTGTATGTCTAAAACCACTTGAATACACATAACATCGGAATTTCAACTTTGAAACTCGTAAATAAACTGCACTGCATTCCTCAAACTGTATGAAACATCAAATGTATACAAAACACAATCATACACAAAACACAACTCATAATGCATACAACACACACACTAAACTTGATACAAATATATATAATATAAATACACTTCTCCTGTAAACTCACTTCCAACTCACACACAGTATGTCACTTTATGATTTCTTAAAAATGCTTCTTATATAATTGGTATATCAGAAGTAAAAGAGATGTATAAGTACATAAGTTAATGTACATTAATACATAAGTTAATGTATTGACTTATCCCACATTAGTATTTCTATCACCACCGCACAAACCCCCTGCAGTTCCATCACAAACCCTTAGGGGTTCACAAACCCTGGGGAAACCCTGCTGTAAGAGAATCTCTCACTCTCTTTATATTTTTGCACTATTTCTCTAACTGGAAGTGGAGCATTCCGGAAGAAGCATGAGTACATAGTGCTCTCTAAGAGCTATGGGGCTCCTGAGGGAACTCCAGCCGCAAAACACAAAACAAGCGGATAAAAGCCATGGGCTGGATAGAAAAAAAAAAAAAAAACAGTTTGACTTGGGAATGGAGTGAATCAGGGAGATTTGAATTAGAAGTGATGAATCTTGGAAAGTGACAGCTTATAACGTTTGCACCAGTACAAGCCTTTGGTTATAATCGTTTTTTTGACAGCTATGTTTTTTAAAAGCCATTTCAATTTTCACAAGCCTTTTTTTACATAGACATGGACCCAATATCCAAAACTTGAGATAAACATTTTTGACAGGGTAAATATACTATATATACTATTACTATTATACTATATAGCAATATACTATTCACTTCTCCTCAGAGAAAAGTGAGAACAAATCTCATGTGTTTGGACCAGCAAAGGCACATTTGCTCAGAGCTACGTGGTAATGTAAGGTTGTAAGGTGGTTCCATAAAGACCAAAAGTCAAAAGAACCCACTTTCCTGTATTTGCATGGCTTTAGTCTCTCATTCAAAGTAAATCTATAGGAATTTTGTACCTGCTTGATGAGAAATCGTAGGCCAGATTGATTGGAAAATTATCACACCTCTCCTTCACATTCACACGGTCAATTTTTGGGATTGACAACAGCATTTACAGGTGATAGATAGATTGAAAGGTGTGTGTCGAAATGTCCCGTTCACACAGCAACTAACATGAGCGACTCTCTCTAACATGGACTCGACATGGAGTCCAATCAAGCTGTGAGTTCATCTGTCAAATCTTCATTAACTGACAATTTTGTTCTCATGGTGACATACAGTTCATAGAGCTAAAAAAGCTTGTTCAAATCACCAACTCTACATTTAACCAACACTGCAAAACTACACCGAAAAAAATACTTAATGAGTTTTTAATTAGTTTGCTTTACTTGATTTTCAGTAAAATAATCTAAAAATTCTAAAACAAGATACATTTACTTTAGAAGCAACACAAAGATACTATGACTTGATTTCATGGATTGTATCTTGAATATATTGTATTTTGACTTACTGTACATTACTGTACACTTACTGGCACATTTTTTCACTTGATTCACTTGTTTATATGTAAAATAAGTCCTAATGTCCTAATGTCATTATTGACTAATGACTTGCTACTGTATGTAAATTGATCTTGTTTTAAAGCTTTTAACTGGAAAATTAGACAAATATACGTGTTATGAGTAAGTTTATCAAATGACTGCAAAGAATTTTCATAAAAGACAATAGGTTAAGTTGAAAGAAAACATTTTACAGAAAAAAAAATAAACAAGGAAATCTCACCAATTTCCGACATCTCAGGCACAGATGTGACGAAGGGTCCGTCTGGGAATTTGGGAGCGTTGTCGTTAATATCCTGAACTTTTATAATGAACTCTGACTCTGGCTCCAGGGGTTTATTGTTGTTGCGGTCGATGGCTTGTGCATGAAGAACATAATGTGATTTGTTTTCCCGGTCCAGACTCTTGGTGGCGTGGATGTCTCCCGTTACCTCGTTGATGATGAAGATACTCCCTGCTCCTTCACCACTAAGGATGTACCTGACCGAACCATCGCCTTTGTCTGAATTAGAATGCAGCTGAAATGAGAGACAAAGAAACGTTGGTGTGTAACTACTGATGTGAATCAATACATTGCAATATATTCAATAATAAGGGCTCATTAAGCACAAAATACTCCAATAAACCCTTAAGCTAGAAAACTTTTTTGTACCTTACACTGTAGTTCCTTGCAGACCAGACTGATACGCAAAAATCATTTGCCTGAGCAATAATGCTATTGGTTGATAGGGAATTTATAAGTGGTTGCTAGGTAAATACATACTCTCTAGGAAGTCGACCTATGAACAGCTTACTTATAATTATCCCTGCACATTAAACTGGGACAGGAGAAAGAATTTAACATCAAAACATCATACGCATCACCTTTAAAGTGACTTAAAAAAGAAAAGGAGTATGTTGGATGTTGAATAATGTATTTGCATTTAGCAAAAAAAAGAACAGTCTTGAAAGACTTCAACTGCTGAACTGGAGGATCATCCTCTGAGATGTGAAATCTCAGATCATCTAGTGTTGATGTGAGATCTTGCCCTACTGCAATGTCGAAAGAGAGAGAGAGGAGATGCAAGCCAAAAAAAAAACTGCTTAATTGATAGGAGGATTACTTACAGCGCTCTAGCTGATGGCTACCACCTCAGTTAAAGCTTATGACAAATAAAAGACACTTAAAAAATAAATAATTCTGCATGGTGGTCCCTGCAGACTGCAAAAACATAAGCATGTTTACAAAACATTAGCACATTTATACACCGAACCTGCACTACCGTAATGTATCTGGATGTCATTTATGTTCTCATTATTGCCAGTAGTGATTTTAAAATATTCTCATTACTGGTTTTGTGCTAATACAATGATTCTATGATGATGATGAAGAATAAACCATGTTATTTTGAGGGTTTGTTTCAATCTTATTTTCTTTTGTTTTAATTAATTTTTTTTTTTTGTTTATATAATGCGTTTTCACTTGGGTGAAACTGATCCCAAACAAACAGTCTTTTATCAGATAACAGATACATTTCCGAAAACTGTTACACAATTTGTGACACATAAACCTCAGTAAAAGTGCAAATGCCTAATGGGCTTTGGCTGTATCAAAGGCACATAGTTAAGATTAAAAGGGACAATATTTATTGATTGATTATAGTTGTTATTTTGAGAAGAACTGTACGTTGTGATACCAAACATAGGCAAAGTCAAACTCACCAGAACAAGACTATTAAAGCTATTACGTCAAATGTTACCCTGATGCATACATACTTCACACTTTCAAAAGTATCTCCTAGTTTTTTTTAACATAATGAAATGTGCTTTATTTTCATGAAAATAAAGTCTCAATGCCAAAACAATCCTACAAAATAGGCTTACTTTTATTTATGCACATATATAATTTGCTACTTCTGTTAATTTGTGTAATGATAATGTTTTGTTGATGACTCCTTTAGTTCTTGTGTTTCCTCTCTGTTTAGTTCCTGATCCCTTTGATTGTATTGTTAGTTTGTTGCTATGGTTACTAATTGATTGTTTGATTATGTTCACCTGTTCTTCATCTAGATTCATTTGTATCAACCATTTACACCCCTTGTGCTTCAGTGTGGTTTGCATTTCTCCAGCGATTTCCTGTGTATTGATTTTGTAAACAGTCTGATTCCAGAACAGTCTGTGACAATTTGAGGGTAAAATGTGACCTGGATACGTTCTTGAAAGCTTTCGCAAGATTCATCCATCTAAATGTCAACTGCATTTTCAGGACTTCTCGAAAGTCTTTGCACTTACAATTACCTCTCTTTGGGGACTGAAAGAATGACCAGGCGTGAAGACAAACCAGTACAAGGCTGGGATGATATCTGGCTGCATGCCCTCAAGATGCACCGAATAATAATAATTTAAAAAAGCTGTAAAAGACAATACTGTCATTCCCAAAGCATGGTGAAAAATGACAAGAGCGGTTAATGTTTCAGGAAGGCATAATGTGAACCCATGGGATACCTGTGCACTGGTGTCTCAGCTCTGCACACAAGTAGTCTGCTCATTGCATGGTGTCTCAAGGCTCATTGGTTTTGTGATAAGGCAAAACATTGACAGAACACTCAAAGCACTGAAAGCCTTGGTTCTCCTGAGTGTTTTATTGTCACTATCCAATAAATGTTAGATTGTGATCCACTCAAGCTCAGTTTAATGACTCAAGCACAGACTAAAGCAAACAAATACATACACCTCGAGCCATCCAATAATTTATAGTCCACAGGAATTCAACATTGATGCGGTTTACTTTTTTTAATACACATTACTAATCTTATCGTGACTCATCAGTGCACATTTGCAGAGAAGAATGGATTATGTTAACTAGGAGCCAAATGGTTTTTTAGGCACTGGTATAGCAAACTTGCATTCAGGTGTGGATTCATTCTTATATTGAAACATCCACTCTTTCATGATCCAATAAATTCCAGATGGATAGAACACCTACACTATTTTTTCTCACTGATCTTGTTTCACTCAGAAATATGCCACATTACAAAGTAAAATAGGTTGGGACTAAAGGATTGTGATGTTGATACATTTTATATAAACTCTTTATTTTGTTTTCGGGGTCTGAATAGGTTTTCATGCTTGAATGTTCAAACAAAACACCTATATTTTCATTATTTTACATTGTTGCAGCACCTCTCTTTGCAGTCTGTCAGTAACGCTCTGTTTAGTAACTGTCTATATGAAGCCCCTCCTTCTGAGAAGCGCAGTGTGCTCTGATTGGTGGGCTGGACCAGTGTGTTGTGATTGGTCAAACTAAACCAGCCCACGCCCATTTGATGTGTATAATTGTAAACTCGAGACTACAATAGAGGCGTTTCAGGGAGTTCAGAAACAGTGCACACTGATATACTTTGTAACTTTGCAGACCTTTTTCATGCTCAAGCAGCAACATTACATGTTAAAGAAAGTTAAAAATATAAAAAAGCATAACAGGACCCCTTTAAAACAAACATATCAATATAACCTCAAATGTTTCTAATCAAATACTTCTGAGAGTAAATTATCTCATTGGTGTGTCTGTTTTTATTTCCTAAGAACTTTTAGGAGAAACATCTGAGATAAAGAGAAATGTTTGAGCAACCAAATTTTCCTCTGGGCTAAGTTCTGTAGACTGAAGAAATGTGCAGTTTAAATAAAAAGAGACATTTCCTTAATTTAATCTGAATATTGTATGTGGCATTTTAAATCAAAGCTCAGCTGGTCTAATGATCATTTAAGGCATATTCTGAAGCTATGAGTAGCTAACTCAACACAAATTAAACACTTTAAATATGTTAGAGAGCACAGATAAAATCCCAGACATCGATTATGAAGTTATAATCTGATAAGAATGTATTACAAGGATCGCAGTATTGTCTTTGCACCCCAGTTTGTGGACATTAGAGAAAAATGGCAAAAAAGATATCAGAGACACTTCAATCACACCATTCCATGAAGGGGTGAAACTCATTCCCTGGGTTATTTGACTGTTTAAGGCCAAGAAATGTGCAAACCGTGGCCGGTAATACAAACAGCGATGCTGAAATTAATTCGTAATTAAAGGAAAGCGGGGCTGATTGCACAGCCGGGTCGTCGGTGAGAGTGAACTGTCCGTTTCTGTCAGTAAACAGAGCACTCAGGCTAGCAGTCAGTAATTAGCTGAACGGTCAGAGCTCACACTCGGGCTAGCACCTCTCCAATCAGAAGACAAGTTAATGAGACTTTATGTTAGAGGACCGTAAACAAATCACTTGCAGTCACAGTGAATCTGCACCAATTATTTTACATTATCTTCTCAAAAAACAATCCACTTTATCTGGGCGCACCTCAATCAGAGTAAAAAATAAGCAATTTAAGCTTAAGCAAGAGTGCTGCTGTACTAAATAGCTGAGAAAACCTGAATTTCAGGCTAAATTTGTCCAGTTATATATATATATATATATTATTTATTTATATTTAGGGGGCATGTAAGATATGCATCCCAACAACATATACAGTATTATATATATATATATGATATGTGTGTGTGTGTGTGGGTGTGTGTGTGTGTGTAAGGAAAATAGGTCAATTTAGCTCAAAGGAATTATTCTATTATAGGGAATTTGAAAGACTTGCTTATTTTATAGCCGAACAAATGAATCGTCCAGCACTCAGTTAAATGGGCCGTAAACTATGAACTCTTTAGCGGACATTTAAGGACAATTCCAGCCAAAAATGAACACTAGGGCTAAATAACACATGGGTACCGAGTCATCCGTTCTCTGGGATGCGTTTTCATGATAATTGAATGTACCCAGTTTTAACGTTAGTTTTAGCTTAACCACAGATTATCTTATAACGCTAGTGTATGGGGCATCGAATAAGTAAAAATAAAATTCGCGTAGTTAATACCACTAACAAGGCTCTCAAATAGCCCCACACTAACACGTAGCATAATTAGGGTCTCTACCTGCAAACCGAAGCATTGAGTAACTTGTAAGTGTAACAGACAGTTTAATAAGAAGATACTTTATAAAGACACTACACGAACGCCGTGGTTCGATCTGGGCTATGTCTGTTTTCCAAGATGGCTCCTGCTTGTATACGCGAAGTGTACTGTTAGTGGTATTAACTAGCAATTTTATTTTTACTTATTCGTTTTTGCCGGAATTGTCCTTTAATATCCAAACTATAGTGAAAACACTATTTTTATTAGCACGGTAACAAGATCAGCAGTTAAGACATTAAATCCCAAGCTGATAACACAAAGAACACTTCTCTTTAAATACAGACACGAATTTATTATTCTAAAACATAAAACTAAATATCTAATACCAAACACATGCACCCACACATTCACATGAGATGCAGAAAGAAAGAAACGTGATGAAAGAATGAGTTTTAAGAGAATGAAATGATGAAATCCCAAGTTTCTGGCAATATATGCACTTTATAAGACCTAACGTAAACGAACCATAAATAATTCATTAACCCTTATACCGGTTCATAGACGTGGTTATTAAATTTAAATCATTGCACCAGTTCTAGCTAGGATCTGGAGTTATTCATTGCTTTTGTTGTTTATGTCTTATATGGGGATTCCCTTCGTTGGTGTCTTTTGCTTAAAAGGGATTTCCCAGGATCGTGATTCGCTGGAGGCCTTTTCGTGTCTGGAGTGACGTCTTGGGAAGCCAATCACCATTCTGTGTGTGTTGGCGGATAAATGGAGCTGAGTCTCTGCACGTATGAAGACCGTAGCCGCAAGAGGGTTGGGACAAAACGTCGAAACGTGACTTGCTCAACGACATTATGAATAGAAACTAATAAGATGAATAGATAATGGATCGTATTGACCAGTACCTGTCTATTCACCTTTGTTTATGGAACTGATACTAAGTATACGCCACTGCTCCGGACTTATGGTAGAATTCAGTTTGTTTTAGAAAAGAGGATTCTTGGACAGTCCACTGCGTTCCAGACATTATGTAGAATTAGGTCAAACAGATGTTGAATCGTCTAACAATGAATGGTCTGATGTTCATTGGAAAGCTGTCTAGTGGTTTTAGTTGCCTCATTAGACAGGTCAAACAGCATCTCCTAAACCGAATCAGGTCTTTTTAAAAACTGCCTAATATTGATATCTTAAG